>JALIGW010000001.1:106083228-106350728 GCA_023053685.1 Diadophis punctatus similis | reverse complement strand
TTATGCAGCATGGAAATTACATTGCTGGAAGTCAACATTTCTGAAACACAGAGGGAAAAAAACCACTAGCTGCTTCTGCTAATAAAAAGGTCATTGAAAATACATTTTTTCACCTTGGAATCACACAGCTTGGAGTGACGCAAAATGTTTATTTTTTTTCACCCATTCAGTGCTGTCTGACTCTTGGAAGCTGCTTGGATATATCTCCTGGTTTCTACCTTGATGCCTTAACCACTATAGCTAGTCCTCAATTTACAAGCACAATTGGAACCAGAATTTCTATTGCTAAGCAAGCTGCTTGTTAAGTAAGTCATGCCCAATCTTATGACCTTTTTATCCATATTTATTAAGCTAATCACACTCCTGTCCTGCTCATGCACACACCACAAGGGTTTGAAGTCTTTATTGAGGCTTCACCTGCCATGGATAGTATTCCCCAGGAATTCCTACACAGGAACCAGAGCAAAAGCCAATGAGTCCAATTTCCCAAGTCAGGAAAAGCACAGAGCAAGTCCAGCAAAGACAGGTCCACAGTGCAAAGCATAAATCCCACAAGCCAAAATCCAGTCCCACGATCCAGAACGTAAAGTCCAAAGTCCAGAAACAGAGTCAAGGGTGAAGTTCCAAGGCAAGGTACACCGTTGCTGAAAAAAACTCACGCTCTGAAATGGAAGAGTCATTCTCAGCATTGCTCTCCTCTACTTGCAGGGATAAATAACTGCTGACCGGTACAATTTATTAGGAAGAGCAAATTAAATTTAGATTAACAGACTCCTTAAAAACCCTAGAATTGCTGAGAAGGGCCTTTTTAGTGGTGGCTCCCTCCCTCTGGAATATCATTTCCCCAAAGAGAAAACCCCCAATCTTGTGATTTTTCTGGAAAGTCCTGAACTACAGCAGGCCAGGGGGGGGGGGTGTTATGGGTTTTATGTTGTGGATTTTTAATGTTGTAATCCACCCAGGGTCACTGTGTGACTTCGACAGCCATAAAAATTTGTTAAATGAAATAATTAAATAAATTGCTGCATTTATTCACTCTATCAAAACAGTGACATTGAGCATCATTTTCCTTTACTAAGCAAACAGATATAAGATAATCAACCAAATTTGGCCTCCTGAAGTTTATTTATTTATTTATTAGTGAGATTTATATACCGCCTCATAGTGCAAGCACTCTCTAAGCAGTTTACACCATTAAGCAATGTATATATTTACATTGCCCCCAACAATCTGGGTCCTCATTTTACCTACCTTGGAAGGATGGAAGGCTGAGTCAACCTTGAGCCGGTCAGATTTGAACAGCTGAACTCAAATGATCACAGTCAGCTAAAGTAGCCAACAATACTGCTCTCTAACCGCTGCGCCACCTCAGCTGAAGTTGATGCTTTCCAAAAAATACATGCATGTCTCTTTGATCTAAATAGGGTTGAATGAAAATTATAAATAGCCTGATGGGCAGTACATCCAGTATTTGCAGTGGATTGAAGCAGCAGGGGAAAAATATCCCTCCTAAATGTCAGAATAAGGCAAACATCACACATATTTGCCATTTGTAAAAACATACATATTGATTCAACTATCTAGTTTTCTTAATGAATTGTAATTCATTAAAATTAAAAATTAAATTTTAATTACATTTTAATTAAAATTAAATTAAAATTAAAAATCAGCTAGCTGTACCTGACCACACATGTAAATGGATCATAATCTTCCTAACAGACAGGAAACAGCAGGTGAAGCTAGGCAAAATCACATCAGGTACCTGTACAATTAGCACAGTAGCCCCCCCCCCCCCCGGGACTGTGTACTCTCTCCACTTCTCTTCTCTATACACCAATGACTGCATCTCAAAAGATCCCTCTGTTAAAGTACTTAAGTTTGCAGATGATACAACAGTGATTGGTCTCATTCTAGACAATGATGAATCTGCATACAGATGGGAGGTTGAACATCTAGCCTTGTGGTGCAATCAGAACAATCTTGAACTAAATACACTCAAAACCATAGAAATGGTGGTAGATTTTAGAAGAAACCCTCCTATACTACCACCTCTTACAATACTAGACAACACAGTATCAACAGTAGAGACCTTCAAATTTCTAGGTTCTATCATATCTCAAGACTTAAAATGGACACCTAATATCAAAAACATCATCAAAAAAGCACAACAAAGAATGTTCTTTCTGCACCAACTCAGGAAGCTCAAACTGCCAAGGAGTTGCTGATTCAGTTCTACAGAGGAACTATTGAGTCTGTCATCTGCACCTCTATAACTGTCTGGTTTGACTCTGCAGCCAAACAAGACAGACACAGACTTCAACGGATAATTAGAACTGCAGAAAAAACAATTGCTATCAACCTGCCTTCCACTGAGGACCTATATATTGCACAAGTCAAAAAGATGGCTATGAAAATATCTACAGGCCAGAAGTGGGTTCCTCCTGGTTTGGACCGGTTTGCCCGAACTGGTAGTGACCCGCTGGTGACGTCACAGTGACATCACGGAACCAGTTCTGTCGGTGCTGGTCCGTGGGCACTGCCATCTTTTTTTATAATTTATTTTATTTTATTTTATTTTATTGAATTTTTTTTCCAGTTTTTTCTTCTTCTGTGCATGCGTATAAGCCAAGTTTCTGGCACTTCCTTGCCACCACTCCCCAGGCTCGCATAGACAGAGAAGCCCGCCGGCATTCTCGGTAGTTTCTCTTGCAGTGTTTTCCGGACTGGGAGGACCCAAAGTGGCAATTCCTTACTGTGCACTTCCCCAGGGCTGCTGATGCTGCTCTGGAACTGCTTCCTTCTGCCACCGCTGTGGCTGGAACTCCCATCAGGATTGAAGGCAGGCAAGCATGTCGGGGCTGAGAGGGGCGGTGGTGGGGTGTCCTGGAACTCCCGGGGAATTTCCCTGCACGGGTTTGGGTGGTGGGATGTGTGTGTGAAAAGGGAGCTCCAGGCAGTGGCGGGTAGCTGTCCGAGAGGCTGGGCAGCACCACCTGCCACTTCCTGGAGCTCGCTTCCCCCCTCCCCACTGGCAAAAGCCACCCAGGAAAAAAACTCCAGAGTTCAGGGCATTTTGGAACTCCCAGGAAGTTTCCCTGCATGGGTTTGGGTGAAGGGGTGTGTGTGTAAAAAGCGAGCTCCAGGTAGTGGTGGGCGGTGGTCCAAGAGGCCAGGCAGATGTCCCAGGACAGCGCCGCCTGCCCCCACCTAGAGCTCACTTTTCACCACCCTCCCCCCCACTGCCGCCCATCAACAAAAGTGGGAGGGCTGTGAGACATGCTGGAGATTGCCAGTTAGCCAGTCATCTTATGGTGTGGTAGGTTGAAAGTGGGGAAAAATGAAGAAAGAAGTTTAGTTATGAGGAGAGGAGCTATTCGTAGATTCCCAGGAAGGGGACTTTGGCGGGGAAAGAGGATATCATAGGAGAAAACGGGACAAATCTTCTAGGGAAGAATTTCTGATTGAGAACAGACGTTGTATCGGGTATGTGGCAGAACCGTCCTTCTGCGAATGGGCTGTGCCGAAGCACATGGGACGGAGAGGCCGTGGCCCGTGGCCCATTGCCCAGGGCAAATTGGTGGGGGCATGTCAGCCGAGGAGAACAGTCAGCAGAGAATCGCCTAAGGGAGGAACGCCCTTGGAGAAGCAGGGGCAGCCAAGGGTATGAGACAAACCATCCTAGACCCACCTTGTCCACGGTCTCTGAGAATAAAGAGGACATGGCAATGAAATCGAGAAATTATAGAAGAATCCAGAACTGGATTGCTTAATTTAGCATTAAGGAATTTAAAAGCTTTCTATTTTTTATAACATAGATGCCCTAAGGCCTACAGATTCCTTAGCAGACCGACTTTAGAATACATGTGTGCGTGCGCTTACACACACACACACACACACACACACACACACACACACACACACACACACACACACACACAATATTTTCTATTTGATTGACAGCATAGCCTCGGGTTGTTTGAGGAGGGACACAAAAAGAAAGAGAGCTACATTTAGACTACAGGTAATATGTTGGTTATCCCTGCCCTAACGTAAGAAAAAAATGATGGGGTTATATTGATGTTTAGCAACTAGTGGTGGGTCAGGCAAAGGAGATAGGGTCAAAGGAGGAAAATGGTCCATTATTAATTACTCACTTAAGTCATGAAATACAGAGTGTGAATCAGCGGTGGGTTGCTCCTGGTTTGGTCCGGTTCTGTGAACCGGTAGCGCTGGTGGCAGGAGGCTCCACCCACCCACCCGGGACGTTCCACCCACCTGCCTGAAACACTTCTGTGCATGCGCAGAAGAGTCGTGAGCCCACGTGAACCTGTAGCAAAGGGTTTTAGAACCCACTACTGGTCTGAATGCAATAATCTTCACTAATGGAAATGCAAAGCTTTGCTTAACTTCATCATTGGCCTTGATTGGTTAATATAAGCCAGCAAAAAAAGAAAATAAACTATTAGTAACTCACTAATGTGCCTTTCTTTTTCAACTTTGCCACACATGTTTGGAAGTTGAACTTCTAAACTGACACAGCAGAAATTGGTGGTAAATTTTATTACAGGCAGTTTCCAGTGGCAAAAAGAAGGTTCTCTGGCAGAATATGGCCCCACAGAATGTGAACTGTCAAATCATGCACTAGATGAACCTCTCTGTGTAACATTCTTGAATATTCAAAATTTTCTGTGTGCTTCAATCATATACTGCATAACAGAATGTCTGTAGTACATGAAAGGTACAAACTAGGTGATGGATAGATAGACAGACTGTATGTAGCTACATAGCAATGGTTTGTCTGGAAACACTGAATAATATACAGTACATCCTGCATGTTGGTGGAGAAATAGGATAGCAGTAATCATATATAACCACCAGGGGCGGGTTCCTAATTTTTTTACTAGCACTCTGTGGGCATGGCTTATTTTGTGGGTGTGGCTTGCCAGCCATGTGACCTCGCGTTCGTGGCTTCTCGGACTGCTGAAGGGAGGGGAATGGAGATAGCTCCTGCCGCCCGTTCTTTCAGCGTCTCATGCGCTCCCTCAGCCATCCTCCCCTGTTTGGACTCACTGTGGGGTAGGAAGGCAGCGCATGCGTAGTGCAGGAAGCTTGGCTTCTGGGCATGCGCAGAAGAAAATTTTTAAAACATTTTAATTTTTTTAAAAAAAATGGCGGCGCCCAGGTACCGGCAACTGACTGCACCGGTACTGTGATGTCACCAGCGGGCCACTACCGGTGCTATAGAGTGGACCGCACCGGTAGGAACCCACCACTGATAACCACATTGATAGTGATCACATACTCTAGATACATATTCTCCAAGAGGATATATTTCCAATCTGACCCTTCAGTCTCCCAAAGGTATATCCATCACTATTATAACTGAGTCCATGTATCTTGCTGCTGATTTCCTTCCACCTTTCCCAACATTACATTCCCCCCCCCCCGAAAAACCAGGTGATTGCATAATGTGTTCAAGTATGGCAAGGCTGGTCATTTTTGTTTCCTGTGAGAACTGTGGATTGATTTGACAACATACTAAATTTTAGAATTCTTGAACTTTCTATACAACAGCATTGTTTCAAATTTGACAGTAGCCTCATTGGATATCACAGCACCAGGATTGGCTAGGTTTTCCCATATCTAACTTCCTCTGATATAATTGCAGGTAAAACTAGAAGCATCTCTTTCCATATTCAACTAATTGAAGTTATTCATGTGGCACGAAGCTAATTATATTTTACAAAAAAAAACCAAACCAAGTTCAGATCTTATAATTAGTCTGTTACTGATCCATTTAATTTCATATATATTCCATCCAGTCTGCTCAGCCCAATTTCCATATCAATGTTTGTCAACAGTAATAAACATTAAAATAGCATTTTGTGTTTGTTTATAACATGTTGTATTTGTTTATTGGAATTTCTGGGCTGGGAATAATGCAACATTTGGAGATGTGTGGAATCTGAAGAACATTGATGTTACTAATCTGTGAAATTAGAATTAACTGGTTTATTTAAAAGACGTAGCAAACAAAACTCTTCCCATTCCTATTTGCATGCTTTTTCCAAGGGTCTGCATTTGGATTATACACTGCAGAATAAGGCATCTCTTGTCTATACCTCTGAGTTGTATGGGGTTTTTTTAAACAAAACTAACACTGATCAGGTTGTTACAATAAATCATTTTGCATTGTGCCATTGCTGATTTTAACACTGCATTTATCATATTTACCTTTCTTATTAAATAAATTGTCCTGAAAGGTTGATCAATGCATTTTTATGATACTTTGTTTCCTTAATTGAAGAGGAACAACACTGTTAAGTCATGCTTCTAAAGATATTACACATAACCAACTCTTACTTGTGCACTCTCATAGAAAAATAAATGAATGTGGCATTCATCCATGTTGGCAAGCTGTTTGATGTGTTCAACAATTTGGCTGATTCATACTTTTATCAGTTGCCCGTTATTTATTTATTTATGTTACTTAGTTTAATGTAGTGTTTGTCCCTTTAACATTTCCCCCCTCTCTCATAAATGAGTTTTATTTTGCTTAGCAGGACTGTAATTTGAAGGTATAATTAGCATCTTGTTAATTGTCGATGATTAGCCATGTCATTCAAAGAGCTCGTGCAAAGGGCAGGCAATTCATTTAACAAAATTTCCTTAGGCTTGTAATATAAAGCCCCTATTAAACAAAGAAAGGAGCAGAGATGGGTATAATGATATGAATTAAGATGGAGATGAAGATAAACAGTCTAAATATAACACACTATGTCAATTCTTAACACTGAAAGAGAAATGGAAGGCATGATCAATATTACATAAATCTAGTCACTATGATAACATCTCAGTATCTGTCAAGTTTAGTTTTTTAAATAAAAGTTTATTTTTTTAAAAGAAAAAAAAAGGATCAATCATATTTTTGTGATATTACATGCAGTCAATTATTGTTGACTTCCAGTTTGATCTAGTGGTTAAGGCACCAGGCTAGAAAGCAGTTGTGAATTCAAGGCCAGCCTTAGCCATGAAAACTAACTGGGTAACTCTGGATCAGTCATTCTCTCTCAGCCCAACTTATCTCACAGGGTTGTTGCTATGGGAAAAACAGAAGGAAGAAGGAGTATTATATATGTTTGCCACCTTGAGTTGTTTATAAAAATAATATAAGTGGGATATAAATCAAATAAATAAATGCTACATTTCACACTGATTTAGGGTTTTCCATATAGTTTGCTTTTCTAGATTTGTCTCAGAAACTTGAGAAAGTACCTCAACATCCAGTATTAATGTCTTGTGTATTTGATTTATTGATTTATATATCAATTTCTACCACAACCTAACTCACTCATTGTAACTTTGGGCTACCACAATAATAATCTCAGCCATTACAAAATTGTTAGACTATATGAATTTACAGCTTCCTCCTGTGTTTCATTAATAGCTAACAGAGACAGTCATAATCTAAACGTGAGGCAAACTATGATGCCTACAGAACCAGGGAATAGGCAATAAGTTCTTGAAGGTGAAGTTTCAGAAATTCCTTGGGAGGGAGGAAGACTGACTCTTGGAAAACAAAAACAAAAGCCAAGGTCTTGGCAGAAATTGTGCTAAAATAATTGAACAGCAATCCCTAAAGGCGAGAACTCAGGCTTATTTGAGTGGAAAATATACAACTGTACAGTTGAACATTTTCAAAAGTCTTTTGGGACACTGTGGCTGAAAAATTATGACATCTCCAACATTTTGTAATTCTAGGTCAGGGGTAGCACTAGGATGGGCTTGGATTTCCAACCAAAATCTTCCCGTACAGAACATACATGCCAAAGCAAGTATTCATCAAGTTTACAGAAGCTTTCTTTTGAGATTACTTCTCACAAACTAAAGGCTGCCTTTGCTAAAGAAACACGTTCCATTTCAACATGCATAATATCAAAAAAAACCCACAAACCTATATTTACTATAGACATTCCTATAAAATCAGCGCAAAAAGCAAAAATGCCATGATACATACATGTGGCTGCTCAGATTCGGGATTTGGCATCTGAATCTAGATCAGAATTCTAGAGACAGAATATAACCCCTCATGTGGCAAGGTGGTTAATAGCTGAAGGATATTACTGGGGCCTAATTTAATCATGCAGCTATTGATGTCCCTCAAAAAGTCTACCTGTATGGTTAGGTTGAATGAGAGAAGAGGAAATCGCTTTATATAGCTGGGGTTCCTCCCAGTTCGTGGTATCTTTTTTCCAGCAGTTCTCTGTTCAGTATCCCTCATTGTTTGTGTTCTTATTCTCAGAGGGTTTTGGAGAGTGGGAAAGCTTCCAGGTAGGCATTCCTCTTGTCAATCATTCTTAGAGTAAAAGTTATTGTTTGTGATTGCTACACAGGAATTCAATGACCTCCATGATGGATTGATAAGGTAATTTAACTTCATTGTCTGGTTCCTCCTTGTCTCAATTATGCTTACATAGATTAACCCAGTACAATGACTGATGAGTCCTTTGTCCTAGTTAAGTTAACTTATTAATTATTTGGACAAAATGTGCATCAAAATAATATCAGGTTCTTATATATGATAAGAGAAGCATAGAATTGATCAGTGGAAAACACAGAATCTTTCAATGATTCAAAGCTATGTACCAGTTTTGAATGCTCTTTATATTCCAGATGGATTTGCTATTTATGCATATGTTCTCTGACCTGCCTTCCTATTTTCTCTGTCTTCAGTTTCAGTAAGAGCTGTCTGTCACATTTATTTATTTATTCATCCATTCCACGTCCAGAAAACCTCACAGAAAGAAAAATGAACTACAGGGAACAAACTTTTCTTCTCTCTCTTTATACAGGCATACAGATCAGACTCTCATTAGAAATGAATGGTTTTGAGATCTTTGGAAGGAATTTTATTATCAGGTAGGAAATTTGTTGCAAGTTTTCAATGTTTGTGGATACATAGGTCCCCATGCATGTACATATGCATACACAGAAAAAAATAAAGGATTATGCCATCAAGAAGATTGTGTTCTCTAATGGAGCTTGATTTCATCTGAAAGGATCCTCAATGCCCCCAGAACAAAAACTAAATATCCTAGCAAGTTTAATATTTTTTAGTAAATAATGGACATCAGGACTAAATTTAATCATTTATTTTAGACATCCAAAATCCTGATTCTAATAATGTAAAGAGATTATTTGGTGCAGAAGAATCTTGATATATTAACAAAACAGGGATGGACAACCTCAGGCTCTGAGTTGCATTTGAACTCCAAAATATCTCCTTTAGACCCCCCCCCCCCAAGATTGCACCATGGACACTTGGCAGAAAACCGCCAAATCCTAGAAGGAAAATATTCCCCTTTCTTCAACAGAAAATCTAATTTTAAAAGCCAACTTAAGTTTCATTTATATTGGCATTATAAACATAAAAAGACTAGGAATCTTAATTCCTCTAAAATTTTCTCCCCAACTTCTCACATGAAATCAAAATTAGCCCTTTGTTTGGAAGTACTGTATGATACCATTCCTCTCTCCTGTGTGGCCCTAGCTCTGTCCTTCCAAATAAAATATAAAAAATCAGCAGCCACCAGCTGTCAACATATGTAGTAAATATGTACAATGTTTGTGCCAAAGGCGTTGGGGTCAGGAAGAGTATCATTTATTTAAAATGCTGTATATGGGGATGAATTGCAACAAATCAACAATGTCTATTAGAGCCCTCTTCTAAAGTCAAAACTATTAATGTTACAATCATTTCTTCAACCACAAGGAAGCCATGCTGGGTTAAATAATTCAGTCCTATCCTTCTCTAACGTGTCTTGTTGATTTTCTTTGCGTGAGAAGGGAAGATCCACCCATAATCAATACTTGGCATCACATTCGAGGTGCACTCAAACTAATGATGAGTGTTTAAGAAAAGTGAATCTCCTCAAGGTTGAGCTTGGAATCATGATGATTCCATGAATATATCCTTCGCAGAAACATGAACTTGTTTTCCATCATCTTCAACTGGGAAGTCTGTATTCATTTGTTTCCCTTCCCAGTCTAGCCTGGTGTTTCCTGGTACTAAACAGGGATATTCCTGCTTAATTTCATAAGATCACTTATCCGTTATGTCTGGAATAAAAAACTTTAGAGCTGAAGTCCTTGTTAAGTTCATCCTGTGAATTATTTATTCAGTCTCTCTGAGATCTTGGCAACATCCCTGTTTGTTCAGAGATACATTTCAACTGCTGCATATAATGCTATACAACAACTATGGAAAATATTGGATTCCAAATTCAATATAACTTTTATCTGTTTATCCAACAAAAGCATATAGCATACAATAATTTTCAATCTAAATGTAGCATCTAATTTTTTTGTTTATTTGTCAGGTGATGCTAGACTGAATTTCTCACAAAATCCTTGCTTTGAGTCAACCCAACTTTGAGGAGGCAATTGTTAAAACTCACTTTTTTACTGTTCAGTTTAGATAACCCTGACTCTTTAATGCTGTTATATGCGTGTTTGTACTTTCTTTTTTGCCTGATTAGCAAAATAAAATAAAAAGGGAACAGTGATGACTGGAATATTTCTTTCAATTGCCATTAGCCACACAAACATCTTAGAAAATATGTTTATAAAGCTGTCATGGACAATGGAGGGAATAACATAGTTTTCCAAAAGCAAAATCAAATTATGGTATTAAATTGTTTCATGCCAAAGAAATACAAATTTTAATGTGTAAATGTATTCCATCAAGATTCAAGAGATGTAAATTGAGTAAATTTGTTTGTTTTTATGCTGCCTATATCACAAATGTCTCACTAGATCCAAAAACATGCCAACAATGCATACAATGAATTGTGAAACCTTTCCAAAACAGAATAAAATCAAATAAACATATACTTTCTTACTGAATTAAAAAAAAAATACCATCTATATTATTCCTCTCACCATCTGTGCAATGGAGTAAGATTATACGTTTCTAAAATAATTCTCAACCAATAATAATGTTGGAACTGTTGAAATGGTATAAAAACAGCATGCAGTTCTAATGGAGACAAGTCATTCCAATAAAGTTTTTTTTAATTTATATTTCCTAATCCTATGACATTTGTTAAATAGAAATATGGCTCTCTTCTTCAAAAGCTTTGAAATGTCTGGAATACTGGGTTCAAAACCTTGTTCGGTCATGTTCACATAGATGATTACAAGCAAGTTACTCTACAGTGCAAAATTACTGAAAGCATAGCATGGCAGGGGTCTGCAACCTTGGCAACTTTACGACTTGTGGACTTCAACTCCCAGAATTCCTCAGCCAGCAAGCTCTGGCTGAGGAATTCTGGGAGTTGAAGGCCACAAGTCGTAAAGTTGCCAAGGTTGGAGACCCCTGGCATGGAACATTTCCATAAAAGACATCATGGGGGCTTTCACCCTTTGGAAGATCATCCCCCACCCCCCAGAGATCAGATTGGCCCTGATAGCCTTTTGTAAGGCCTTAAAGATTTGGTTTTATCATAGGGTTTGGGTATAGAGCCGTGGTGGCGAACCTATGGCACGCGTGCCAGAGGTGGCACGCAGAGCCATAGAAGCCGGCACGCGAGGGTTGCCCACCGGCAAACCGGAAGTGCGAAAAAACGCACTTCCGGTTTGCCGGTGTGCTGTTTTTTGCACTCCGCAGGGTTCAGGGAAGCTCCCTGAAGCTTCGGAATGCAAAAAACTACAAAACGGACAAACCGGAAGTGCACTTTTCCGCACTTCCGGTTTGTCCATTTTGTAGTTTTTTGCATTCCGGAGCTTCAGGGAGCTTCCCTGAACCCTCCGGAGTGCAAAAAACAGCATACCGGCAAACCGGAAGTGCGTTTTTTCGCACTTCCGGTTTGCCGGTTTCGTCGTCCCAGGCTCCGGTAAGCCTTTGCGCAGGGGTGGGGGTGTGTGCGCATGCGCAGGGGGCAGCATGGGTGGGTGTTGTGCGCATGCGTGGGGGGGATGGAATGGGTGTGGGCACGCAAGCAAGCGCGAGCGCGCCCCCCCCTTTTTTGCACGCGAGCCGAAAAAGGTTCACCACCACTGGTATAGAGCATAGGCATTGGCTATCTTAATTGACAGTAATGGATTGGCTGCTATTTTATGTGTGTTTACTTTGCCTTTTTTATGCTTTATATTTTATAACATACAACACAGGCAGCTGGACATGGGCAACCATATAATAATACATAAATAAACAGAGATGGAAGAAATTGGATTTTCTCCTTTAATTTTCATTACTGTTTATGCTTAAGTATCCAGTGTGGGAAAACAAATAGCTAACTTGAAAACCAAAGTGGGAACTGGCCAGCACTTAGATGCACTGGTTAGCACTTTTCACTGAGAAATTAAGAAAAATATATTCATTATTTTTGAGGCAATGGCAAATAATACTGAGTTTGCTAAACTACATAGATAAGTTGCGACAGACTTGAAGGAGACCTTACAATCTGCTTAAGCAGATGTAATGATGTTTTCAGATACTTCGGAGCTAACAGGATTGAACTGTGTCCAGATTGTTTTACATGAGAGTGATGAATTACTATTTTTATTTTTATCTGAGGGGGATTTCAACTTAGCTTCCGACTTCAAAGGGTGTATATATGCTTTCCAAATCATATGTTAGTTTAAAAATAGGTTTATATATATAATGTGACCAAATACTTTAAATATATTCTGCTATCACTTATCATACACTGCAACTTCAATGAAAATTCTACTAAGAGAGAGGTTTGGACAAATAGTAAAGAAATTCAATTGTTGTTGGGCAGTCATTACTTATCTCTTTGTTACTTGGTCTAGGGATAATATCATTCTCTTGCTACTTGCAGTTTGCAACATAATAGTGGCAATGTACCAAAAGTTTTTAGACACTCCTTCCCTGATGTGATGTTGGAACTGCAACTTGCAATTGGGTATGGTGGCTGGGAAGTCTGGGAGTTGGGTCCTACTACATTTGGAGGTTATAGAAGATTGGTGGTAAAAAAAAATAGCTGTTACAACCCACCAGTCTGGAAAGAGCCCCAAGAATCCATTGCTGGGTATAGGTGATCCTAAAAGCTTTAACTGAAAGACCTATGCTTCTATAGTGCAGCACTAACCACAGGACATGAAGCTTTAATATTTTATAAAAGTTCATCTTTAGACTGTAGAGTGGAGCTTATGAATTCACTACTGATGAGACTTCCTTGTCTCTAATTATTATGTTTCAGTACATGCCATTTCTCATAACACGTTAAATACGTTTTACTCATATAAAGGCACATAGATACACACTTGAGGGAGCACAATCTGGGACTGATTAATCTGTCAAATTAAATTTCATGGGAACATTATTTAGTCTGAATGGAAACTCAACATATGAACTGAGGATGGATTAGTTCTACCCCTTAATATAATTGGAGTGGGACTTGACATGTCATCAGTGGTGGGTTACTCCTGGTTTGGCCCAGTTCTAAGAACTGTTAGCGTCGGCGGTGGGAGGCTCCGCCCACCCACCTGGGACGCTTCTGTGCATGCGCAGAAGCATCGCACGCGAGTGCACGTGCGAACTGGTAGTAAAGGGTTTTAGAACCCACTACTGCATGTCATGTAATATAGAGATCTTCACATGTTTCAGAATCCTGTGCTACTCAAGTCTTGGAGTGTATTAAAGTCTTCACAGAAGTTCATATTAACAAACAAGCACATTTCTACAAAACACTGATGCAAACCATCCTTTCCCCAGCAACCGGAATAATTACTGCCTCTTTGAGAATTTTTACTGAAATTATTTTTAGATACTGAACTTTTTTTTTTTGCAATGCCAACTTGACTTTTGCACTGTCTGTTCAATAATATAGGCTTTTGCAGATGGGCATCTGAGAGAGTGACAAAATGACAACAAACACACATCATGATTTCAGATCACAAATGTTATGACTTACTGGGGCATCAGATGTCATGATATTATTACACAATCACATAATCTGTGTAACGTCATCATAACACTCACGTTTTCATTTTAAAACCACAGTGGCTTTTTGCCATTTGTGGTCACTGTTCTAGCATCTAGGAATGTGTGGATTGAAGGGTTTGGCACTTTATGGAACCACCTTGCTTTGCTTTGCAGAAGGGAGTTGTTTTTCCTCAACATGATATTCTGACTTAAGATGGCAATTCACTTTGCAAAGGCAACTTGCTCTTCTTGAACAAGGTGAGTCAGATTCAAATTCGCCGGTTTCCGATTTGGCAGCAAGGGCTTCGGCACGTACAGAGGAAACCAGGACAACCACCCCTCTCTGACATTTAGAAGCAGATAGTCATTGCAGCTTACTTTGAAGGAACCCTTTGATCAAAGCTTGGAGAAAACAATACCTTCCCTCAGCCCTTTTGAAAGCTAAGAATTTGCCTTTGGTTTCTCCCAGGCAACAGATTATCCAAACTGCAGCCATTCTATCATAGATCCCTCCAATGATTTCTCAGAAGGATGAATTGCCAGAGGGGGAGAATAAGGAACAATTGCCAGTTCTTGTTCCTCTTTTGTATAATTTTATATAATTGAAGACATTTTTTAACAAAGTAAAAACCGTAAAAGAAAACAAAGGTGATAAAGAAAAATAGCCAATAGTGAAAAAAAGAAAAGAGAAGAAGAGAAAAGAAAGAAAAGGAAAAGTTTTTTAAAAAGTAGCTTCCAATCTTCTCGACAGAGGACATAAATACATTCATATTTTGTCCTCTCTTTCTAAAATTAAATTATAATTTCATTCTTTCCATAAACTAACCTTTCTAATCTTCAAGCTCATAAATCACAAGTTAATTTTTCTCTTCTTTCTTTTTTCTTTTTAGCAAAAATTCCATAAGGGTTTCCAGTGTCTAATAAAGGAGTTGATCTTTCTCTAATCAAACTAGTTAATTTTGCCATCTCTGCTAGTTCCTCATCTTTACCAATCCTTCCTCTGTTGTGTGTCTTTCCATTTTTGCTCATATAATAGTCTTGAAGCAGTAACCATATATAAAAATAATCTTCCATGGCTCTTTTCTGATTGGCTTTCCATTAATCCCTGCAAGAAAAGTTCTGGTTTCAATTGAACGTTGATCTTTAAAATTCTTTGTATCATTATATGTATTTCAACCCAGAAATTTCTGGATTTTTTACAAATCCACCAAGCATGACCCTTCACGATGTCCACATGTGTGACATAAATCTGAAGTAGTTTGGAGGGATGGAGCAACATGGCCACAGAGTGACTGCAATTTAAATGAGCTCTTAACGCTTCTATTTCGGTTACTTTTTTTATTTAGCTTTAAAATAGTTTCCTTAATATCAATTAGTAATTTGAGCTCCCTGTATTTGGATTAGCAATTGTAGAACTTTACAATTAAGATCAGTTGGCATTTTAGAGTCTGGAATCCAGCAGCTTTGGGTAGGCGGGAACAATGGCTACAAGAGAGGAACAAAAAGAATTCAAAGGGGAAAAACAAAAGGAAGAACAAGCTTCAGATGATGCAAAGTAAAAATTCCAACCATTCCAAATTACAGCAATCTCCAGACAGCTAAAACTGCTGGGTTTGTTCCAGCACAAGAACACAGTATGCAAGTTTCCTTCTTCCCCTTCTCCCCTAAAAATCTCCGCTAATACATCCTATGCCATATTTGATTTGAAAGTAGATGATTTCCCTTTCCCTGATTATGATGCTTCTGTAGGAGATAGAGGATATGACACCTTTAAAACTGCAAGTAATTTAAATATGGATGTGGGTCAGGGGCGGGTTCCTAATTTTTTTACTACCACTCTGTGGGCGTGGCTTATTTTGTGGGTGTGGCTTGCCAGCCATGTGACCGCACGTTTGTGGCTTCTCGGACTGCTGAAGGGAGGGGAACTGAGATAGGTCCTGCCGCCCATTCTTTCAGCATCTCACACGCTCCCTCAGCCATCCTCCCCTGCTTGGACTCACTGTGGGGTAGGAAGGCAGTGCATGCGCAGTGCCGGAAGCTCGGCTTCTGGGCATGCGCAGAAGAAATTTTTAAAAAAAATTTTTTTTTAAAATTTTTTAATGGTGGCGCTCAGGCACCGGCAACCGACCACACCGGTACTATGACATCACCAGCGGGCCGCTACCAGTGCTATAAAGTGGACTGCACCTGTAGGAACCCACCACTGATGTGGGTGCGGTTGCTAAGAATTGTCTTGGTTTATTTAGCCATTTATTATTTATTTATTTATTATTTATTATTAGGTTCTTCTATGCCGCCCTACTCCCGAGGGACTCAGGGCGGCATACAACATTGTGCAAGAACACTAAATAATAAACAGCGATTAAAACAGTTTTAAAAGATTAAAAAGTTAAAAAGAAGATACCAATGCTAACCATTGCTAATGATTGCTAAAATGGTTACTGCCATTTTTGATCAGAGACTACATGCCAATCAGATGAACTCAAAGCAATAATGGAAAAAACATATAACGAAACCAGTTGTGGAGTCATCCACAATTCACTTGCTCCAAAACTTATTAGAAATCCATATGCTGAAGAAGATCACACATGTATGGAAATTGCCAGAGATGACCTAATCTTGTGCTCCAGATTGCAGAACTAATTCTCTTAAAGAGGGAAGGTGGCACAATACAGAAAGTAGTACTACACTCCCTTTCATAACCTCTTTACTGTAGAGCAGTGTTTCTCAACTTTAGTAAGTTTAAGATGTGTGGACTTTAACTTCCAGAATTCCCTGGCTAGCAACATCTTAAGGATGCAAAGGTTAAGACTCACTGCCATAGACTATATTCCAGCCAATTTACAGAAATCTCCTAGCTTCCCAGATGGCATGAACTCAAAAGAATAATATTGACTTTTAGGCATTTCACACTCCCTTCAATGATTGTTAAATCCAGAAATGTTGTAAGAGGATTTCAAATCACACCTATATGTGTCTTTTACAATAGCGGTCTATGGCCTCTGCTGAATTCTGGGAGGAGAGCCAAACCTGTGAGGGAGGATGGCATAAGCCCCAGAGTTCATAATTGCAGCCAACAACTACCTACATAGCGGAGTGTTCCATCAAATCCAAGGTCAGGACCACTTTAATTTAATTAAAGGAAATATTAGACAATCAGTTGACCCTATGGAGGATGAGGAAGAACTAGTTTAGTTGTTTGTCACTGGCATTCCATCTACAAAAGAAAAGCAAAAAATTATACACAGAGTTGAGGTAGCTAAATCAATCCTTCAGTCAGTAACTGTGCAACTTTAACCTTAACACTTTATAGTCCTCCAGTTATCCTCTTGTTGAAATGTTAACCTGCTCATTCTCTGACTGATTAATCCCCCCCCTCTGCAAAAGAACAACAACAAAACCTGCTCAAACCCAAAACTCATTCAGCAAAAGAAGGGAACATGGATTTGATCAACATAACACAATCCTTCTATAACGTCTCAGATGATCAGTTGTAATGAAAATCCATTATAATGATAATGTAAGGTCCATCAGTTGTAATGATAATCCATTACAACTGGACTCTAAAGAACAGATTAGACAAACTACAGCCCCATCCCCACTTTTTCCCCCTGTATAGATGCTAATTGCATTTATCCAACAGGTGCTTCATCTTCACCTTGCTATTTCTTTTTGCAACCCTGGCGATCAATGGAGTGACAGATGCCTCAGCCAGATCGCCCTCACATCCATGCTGAACACAGTCAACTCTCTGATTCCAGCTCTCAATCACACCTTATTTGCTATGCTCATGACATTTCTCCTATGGAAATATCCCAGACTCAGGATACCATCAACCCCAATTAGCAAATGGGGAGGGGGTTGCTTCTCCCCCAATCACCAATTTGTTCAACCAAAGTATTGCTCCTTCTGAACAATTTTACAGAGGCAGCTATATTCTATCTGGCCCTTTTTAGAACATAGCTGGAGGGGCTCCAAGCAATCAGACCTTTATTCTCTTGGATTTCTGTCCCAATTTGAGATGATAGATAGATGATAGATAGATAGATAGATAGATAGATAGATAGATAGATAGATAGATAGATAGATAGATAGATAGATAGATAGATAGATAGATAGATAGATAGATAGAATACAGAAATATAGGATATATAGATATAAATGATATAGATGATATATTATAGAGAGATAGAAGTAGAGATAGATAGATTTGCAATTTTCAGTTCCCAACTATTTTCCTCTGCTAGCCCTTGTGCAGCCTTGTTTTGGGAGATGGGGGACTGATCTATTTATAGCTTCCAACTCAGTTGGACAATGCTGTATGAGCTTTGTTAGTCTTTGATCAATTTTCCTCACTGTGTATTAATTTCTGTCTTACTCTCACAGTTCCACTCACTGGTTACCCAAACCTAGAACCAGATTGATACCTTTTCTCACTATTTGCTTAAATTAGTTCCTAGGTACATATATTTGAATAAGTGAAGAGCTGGTTATAACGATGAAGCTCCCTATGAATATTTCAATGCCTGTCCACTCAAAGAAATAATTGAACCATCATTTATGCCCAAATATTTCAAGTATAAAAAAATATAACCTAGTTGGCTTTAGGTTGTTACATCTCATAAATAGGCTTAACCTCAGATGTTAAATGGCTCTGTCCAAAATGATTTCCCAGGGCAATACAAATTTTTGTCAGTTCACAAGTTATAGATTATTTAATAATTTCTAGATTATAGAAATGATTTAGATTATTTAATATAGGTAATCTATAATGTCTATAGATTATTTAATAATTTCTAATCAGATCATGAGGAGCTGGTATTCTCAGAGTTGGCTTGACAAATGTTGCATCGCTTCCAAAATAGCATTATTGGATTCCTATCCATGGTATGGATTACTATGATATCTCACTGAAGGTCAATTTACCACATTGCACCCACATTTTAAAGGAACAGAAAAGACAATCTAAAGCTCTGTTCAGAAAAAAAAAACCAAGATCAGAAAAAATGGTCACAACTAATCAAAGCTATAAAGTTCAAAAATCCTTCCCTATTATGGCATACTATAACAAATTGTTCCCATAACAGCATTACACAATTGCATTATAACATCCCTTTGCATACCTTCCTGAAGCGATTGAAGGTACATACATCATTTCCAAGTCCTTTAGTGCTATCTACACACTAACACATGTGATGGATGTATCTTTATCCTCCCTAGCACTGTGGCCCCTAGGCACATGCAAGGAAGTAAAAAATCTAATTAGCCAGTTTAAAGCCCCTGGCAGTGGCTTTATAATATATATAATATATAATATATATTATATATTATAATATATATAATAACATTATATCTGGTGATAGGAATGCCAAGCTAATTTTAGGCCCATTAATTTATTGAACATCATTAGCAAACACATGCCAGGTATATATTCACCCAAACCCAAACCTGGATAATAGACAAAGAAATAACTGATTCTAAGCAAGTAGAGTTTCAAATGAGATGATCCATTATAGACCATTGCCTAGGTCTATAGACAAATCACTTTGGCAGACAAAGTACAAATCACTTTGACTTCAAGCTACAATGCATGCAGCTTTCATTGATTTCAAGGCAGCTTTTGATAATATCTCAAGGGTTAAGCTTGGGAACATTCTGAGCCCAGCCTCCATATACAACAGATTCTTGCTTCTAATTCATAAGCTATACAATAATAACAATAGCTATACGATAATAGCAATAGCACTTAGACATATATAGCTTCATAATGCTTTACAGTACTCTCTAAGCGGTTTACAGTGTCAGCATATTGCCCCCCAACAATCTGGGTCCTCATTTTACCAGCCTTAGAAGGATGGAAGTCAACCTTGAGCTGGTCAGGATTGACCTCTGGGCAGTGAGCTGAATTTGCCTGCAATACAACATTCTAACCACTGCACCATCACGGCTCCTTGGTCAGGAGGCCTAACTCTAATTGGCCTTAGAGAAAAATGAGTGTGTGTGTGCGCGTTTGTGTGTGTGTGTGCACGCACGCACGCACGCATGCATGTGTGTGTGCATGCATGTGTGTGTATACATACATACAATATGTGTGTATATGTGTGTGAAGAAAGAGAGAGAGAAGCAGAGAAAGATATGATAAATCAACTTCAGAAAGTTGATGTATCCATGTGCCTAAATTAGCTGATGGACATCTCCCATTCTATGCTCATGATGTAGTTCTTCTCCCTTTGGCATCCTAATGAGGAACAATCAGTAATCAACAATGATAAATCTAAAGTTTTAGGTTTTTTTCAACAATAGATAAAGGCACAATTGGAATTGATTCCCATCAATTAGAGCAAGTCAACTGTTTTAAATGCTTGGGCATAGTGTTTCAGATCTCCAGGAAATTAAAAGCCCAGGTAAATTATACCACTTCTACTGCCCAAAAGAGCACACTAGCAATAACTAAATTTTATAGACAACAGGGGGCAAATTACATCCCAGCAGCAATCAAACTACGGCTAAAACAGTTTCCCAACTATTACATGGGATACAACTTGGCACATATGCAAATCTAAGAATTTATGAAACTATTCAATCGAATTTCCTTAGGACTTTGTTTGGTACCTCAAAATGCACCCCTAATGAAGTCTCCTAATTGAAGCTAGCATGCCAAGTATTAAGGCCTAGGCCTAGAACAGAACTTAGAATCATGTTTGACCTAATGCTTTTACTGTTCTCAGACAGCAAGCAGCCTCACTGTCACTATCTGTATCAAAGAACTTTGCAGCCTTAGGCTTTCTGCTGAATATTTAGGCCAATTAAACCTCGAAAGGGCCAAATTAATAGTAAAAAAAAAAATTAGGGACATTGATGGTCAAAACAATGTCATTGGTAGCTAGTCCAAGACTGCAATAAAGACTTGTTGTGTGATTTGAAGTATCTTTATACTTTCTAGACAATTTTTCTGGACTCATATACCAATGGTACATCATTTTAAAAGGATTCCCTTTTAGATTATAACAATGTAATAATCCTTTTTAACCACATATTTTCCCACGGTTCCAACAGTATATGTAACTAAAGTTCTTAGCCCGTTTATCATGCAGATTTTCAGTTGTTCTTCTTTTATTTCAAATTTCAATAAAAGTTTATACATTTTAGCAATTGGGTGTTCATCATTTGTACCTAGTTCAATTTCGGATTCTATCTTCTGCTGCTCAGTTCCAAGTGTCCTATTATCTATATTAAATCTTTAACTGTGCATATGAAAACCACTGAAAAGTAAATCCCTCTGAAGGCAATTGCTCTTTTAATTTCATCTTATGTTCTCCATGTTCTTTGTTGTAAAAACTCTTGATAAGTTATCTGTTTTTCTTTATTCCTGCTTCTTTCCTGTAAAATCCTTTTTTGGGGGGTGGGTGGGGGAACCCATAAAAACACTTTCAGGCACAGCTGGGCATCTATCTGTTCTATATTCTCAATATGGAGTTTCTAATATAATAGTTCTTTAAAATCTACATTAACTTTAACTTTATCATAGCACAGAAGGCCATGCCATGTGAACTTCAGATCAGGCTCCTCTAATCCTTTTTTTTTCTCTCTCTCTCTCAGCAAAATGCACTTTTTCATCCAAACCAACCAGCAGGCTGTAAAATACAATTTCAAATCAGTCCCAAATCTTCTTAGTTTTTTTGCATCTTGAAGTATTTTATAGTTAACTCTTTGGTTTTTTCCTCTGGGCATACAAACATAGATATATCTTTCTGCCATTGTTTAAATGGTAAATCAGTTCTCAAAATAAGTATTGTTTGAAACAAAAATATCATCCTTAGCAAAATTCATTTGCACGCATAGAACTCCATATTTCTCCTTTTTTTATTTATTTCTTCGTTATTTACTTTCAAGATTTAGAATGCTGTCCAGTTTAATCAATCTGACTGGGCAGCTCTGCATAAAAAACAAACATCAAATAATTTTTTTAATAAACCACCATGCAATAATAAACAAATACAAAATATAAAATGGCGACCTTACGGAATAACCAAAAGGAACAACCAAAAAGAGACTTTACAAAAACCATTAAAAAATGGTCAAAGTCAATAAAAAAATCCAAGAGGAAAGTTGCAATCACGAGATATTTTGATGGAATGCCCAAACTTTCCAAGATTTCAGAACTGAGCTTTCTCATTTTGAACTTATAGAATTTTGGCTTTTAAAATTTTTATTCTTTGGCATATATATCAATATGATGCATTACCAACTTGTATAGTGAAATATTGCTGGCCCCTGGCAGTGTCATTTCAGAACGTCGGGAAATCATCCATTGAGAGAAAACTCCTTTTAATGTTGATCCTGATACTAAACCAAATATCTTTTCCATATAAAACATGTCCTCTATTACAGAGGTCTCCAACCTTGGCAACTTTATGAGGTATGGACTTCAATTCCCAGAATTCCTCAGCCAGCATGGCTGGCTGAGGAATTCTGGGAGTTGAAGTCCACAAGTTGTAGAGTGGCCAAGGTTGGAGACCTCTGCAGTCTATTACATAGCCAATTTAAAGGAAGCAATTCTGATTTTAGCTTAATGGGTATTTGGAGTTTAAAACCACAGTTCTATTCACAACCTGAAATTAAGCTCCACTGAATTCAGCAGTAAATTCCACACAGAGGTAAATAAGATTGTATTGAAAGTCATGCATCATTACTGCTTTGTATTGCAGAGATACCTGTATTAGGGGAGTAAATGAATCATGGTGCTTGTGCCTTCCATTTCATTTATATTTGTGATAGATTTGGTATCTAGTACTTTAATGAGTATACATCACAATGTACCCTTGTTTGGAAAAGTAATATAGCATAACAACAACAACAACAACACGCTGAATCTCGATTTCTCTTACAGTTCATGCAGAAACAAGAGACTTGATCCACCTTCTTCCAACCAGGGGTCAAAAGAAACAAATTGAATGAAACAAATAATTTTCAATAATTATTTTGTCCTTAAGCATTGAAGGACTAAACAGCAGAGACCCCTGCTCTTTCCCTGTATGTGAGCATGAAAGATTGACCCAAAACAACAGCAAAAACAGAAAAGATAAAAGATTCCACTAAGAATAGTTGCCCAAGTTTCTTCTCTCAAAGCTTTAGATATTTTACAACAGATCTGGACTTGTTTTGAATGTCCATTCACCAGAGATCTACAACTCATTTCCACTCCCTAACTATTGTACTATATGACACTTATAGTTCCACGTGTTTAGTTTCTGCTGCATGCACAACATAATATCATAGATCTTGTAAAGGTAGACATACACTAAATAGGATATAGCAATTGGCCCTGGATTGCATAGAATGCCATCGCTTTCCCTCAGCTTCTCCCAAGCAGGAGTTGGAGTCGGGAAGTTAGGTGACTCCGTGATGATGTCAATTATTTTTGATGGTCATTCTTGCCTGCCACTTTTTTCGCTTTATATTTGTTGTTTATTCTTTTGTTGTTGTTTTCATTGCATCTTATTATATTGATATACGGATAGATAAAGGATAAGGATAAATGAAGACTCAGTCCTTCATTTTACAACATTTTACCACAGTGTCAGAGGCCAGTTTCCCATTATTTGTCAATAGATTTTCACAGCACCACTGTATTATTGTGTGGATATTGCATAACCACAAAGTGTTCTGAGATTGTGGTGAGATATAATTTGAATGAGTAAATAAATAAATATAATAGTAATTAAGGCATGCTTTATTTGGTTTCAACAATTGTTGGTTGATGCAATCAGAAGCTATAAGTCACGAGTGGTGAAATGACCTGTGTGCTCTTTATATTTAAGCCAATACTTAAAATAAGTTTAGCATAAATATACCCAGAGGGAACACAAAAATAACAAAACTAATGTTTCCTGAATGGTTAGCTACCACAATTACCTCTTACGTGCCTTGTTACCCTTTTACAAGACAACCATTACACAAATACTTCTATAAATTTCATTCTGAAGCCAATGTTGAAATGCAGAAAACACTCCGCTCTCATTTTGCCCATTCCAAATCATGTGGGGGCTCGGTGGTTAAACAGAACCTTTATATTCAACATTTTTATTGAACTAAGAGAAGCAAGTTTTCCCAAGTGATGAGAAACAAATGTGGAAGTTCTGGTCTTTGCAATTCTACTGCCACACACAGAGTTTCACAAGCGTGCAATATTTCTGTTTTCACAGGAAAGTTATGAAGTGGTTTCTACTTACTAGGACAATGGCCTGCCCCCCCAAAAGAAAACATGCAAGAGGGCAGTGATTGTCACACTTCTCTAGAGAAACCGTTTTAGGTTTATTAATTCCTTATCTTGTTATCCTACTTAGTTGTGTATTGTTCCTCAATTATCAGAAGGAGATGCAATGTGAAAAGAAATAAAGCAAGCCAGATGTTTCCAGATGATTTTGACTATTTAATTTTGAGAAACATCTTGTCAACCACAAAGAATGAGATTTCAGTTTCCTAACAGGGTCTATTATCCTTTGGAACTACTGTATATTAAATACTGTTTACAGCTTCTACATTAATCTCACCTACAGACAACCTAGGTTTTTACAGTGCTAACAAAAGGGATGAAAATAACTATTATATTACTAAATCAAAAGTGGGAAAGCTATGATGTTCAGATTCACTGAAGTGTAACAGCCTGCTTCATTGTCACTGACCATGATGGCTAGGTAGTTGAGAGCTCAGCAGCATCTAAGGGCCCCCATTTTCTCCACCTTCTGTGTAAAGAATAGTGAACTATGTTATCAGCCTGCATGATAATCAAACCAAAAGAGGCAATTGTGCCACATACACAGACATAAATCAACTCCAGCATTCTTTATTAGCAGCCATTCTGAATAATTATTTTTCTTTCTCAACCAAAAGTACATTAGTTTAGGAATGTTCAAAGATGATATATTATATAACAGGGGTGTCAAACTCACAGCATCACGTTGTCGTCACGTGACCTATCACAACTTTTTTCTCCTTTGCTAAAATGGGGAAAGCATTGCAAAATGGCGACGCATCTGACCCGCGGGCCACGAATTTGACACCCCTGTTTAGTTTAGGTGCTAAACCGTAACGTACATTAAGTATTTTGCCTTAAATCTTAGTTTGATTATCATGATTAATGTGTACTCGTTTCTATCATACTTTTAGTCATTCAACACTCTACCTTTATTTGGAAACGTTGGTTTCATTCCAGAAAATAACCAATGTAAATAAACGCATTTCCCTATTTTCTTTCCTGTTTTAACCATTCTGATCTGATCAGAGTCAGCAATTCCACATCACAGAGCAGAAATGTTTTGCTCAAGACTCTACACTCACTTGTTGCTTAGCTCTGTGTACTTTCAAAATCACCTTTTATTTAGAACAAGTTACATTTTGGAATATGCTTTTAGATTCATGTGTCTTGAAAATGCTTCTTTCCCTAATTGTACTTTAATGTGGTTGGAGGTATAGTTCAAATTCAATTTTATTTGTCTACACATTTGAGTGCAGACAACATGCCACTCACATTAATAGGGACATATCCTACTATGAAATTTTACTTTGTTTATTGAACACGTATCCAAGCAATACAACCATTTCTGTTTTGAGGAAAATTCCCTGCAAATTATTTCTACCATAGCACTGAGAATCCAAAGTGTTCCACTGCAATTTCATGACATAAACATTAGAAACTACTCCCAAAGCTTTCAATTCCAGACCTGGTTGCTGTCTTTAAATATATAGAAACTATTGCTATATGGGTACAGTTTCCCTGATTACATGAAGTTTCCTTCCCTGTCGTTAATAGAGTGGTGGACAATCTACAGCTGATCTGCAGATCCCTTAGATCCATTTTTTCTAGTCATTTGGAACCAGTTAAACCTAGTGATAAAGTGCCAAAAATCAGAAGTATAGTTTTCTCCAATTTTCAATGGAGAGCAAAAAGAAGAAAGCCCATTAAGCATTCAGGTAAGTTCAACCCCCCCCCCAAAAAAAAAGCTCTCCCACAAAAGTATTGGCGACTCAGGGAAAAGGTACTGTAGGAAGTTAGCACCCACCCCTCTCCTAGGAAATGAGATATCCTAGGAGATATTAAAAGGTAGGAAATATTCTGTGGAACACATCTGGAAACATGCTTTTAAACAAACAAAAGACTCCTCTTGGAAACCCCCACCCCAGCTCACATATTCCTCTCACCTGGACTGGAAGTCTTTTGCATGATAAAACCACAATAGGATTTGCCCAAGGCCCTTTCATTCAGCCAAAGCTGGATTAGACAAAAGCCAAGAGTTGCCCCAGCATGCCCCTGGGGGGGTCTGAGAGCCAATGGGATACATTTCTATACAGGAAAAGGAAATCTAAGAGGTGGGACCCAACGTAGACTATAAAAACCAGGAACTCAGCATCTCTCTTCCTCTTTTTCTCTTCACCACACCTGGAACCATGTAAGCTACCTTTTCTGTACAGGGGCTCAAGCCATGTGCTCCTATCCACCATTAAACCTTCCTTCCAAGCAACCTTCATGAATCTAGTGTCTTTTTCCCCACTTGGAACTGAACCTAAAAGGATATTCCTTATAACAATTGGCGAGCCAGATGGATTCCAAGCTAACCTCTCCAATGATCTTGGCCTAAATAAATTTATTTGACCTGGGCCATTGGAAATTAGGTTTTAAAGGGGTTTTGAGTTTCAATTCAAGGGCTGCTTGGAAAGAAGGTGAGTACCTACCTCTAAATTTTACTTTAAACCATAGAAAACTGGGAAATGTGTGTTTGCATGTGTGTATGTGTGTGGGGGGTAATTTTTGCTTTTTAATTTTACTTTATGGCATATGTAAATTCCAATTTCAATTGAATAGTGTGTTGTCTGGGTACAAATCATTTTAGGGAAAAAATAATCATGCTTTTTGTTTAACCAAGCTAATGTATCTTCCTAAATCCTTTGATATTTCCTTCCCCCCCCTTCCCCCCCCTTCTCCCCCCCCAGCCCTGTTTTGTCTGCTAGCCATTGCAGGATACTCATTTTATGGTGGTTCTTTTCCACTTCTCCAAATCTGTTTTAATTTGTTGCACCAATTTATAATAGTTATCTATATTTTTGGTT
Organism: Diadophis punctatus similis; assembly: GCA_023053685.1. Taxonomy (NCBI): domain Eukaryota; kingdom Metazoa; phylum Chordata; class Lepidosauria; order Squamata; family Dipsadidae; genus Diadophis; species Diadophis punctatus. The sequence continues at coordinate 106,323,670 of JALIGW010000001.1, read as the reverse complement.
TTCCTTACCTAGGGGTAGGATTTTACTTTTCTTTGCATTAGATAGGGCTCAGAATTTTGTTGTTTTTTTTTCTCTTTCTTTTTGAAGATGGGAACCACATTAGCTTTTTCCCAGTTTCTCAGGTGGTCCCCGTGTCCCAAGATTTTTTTTTTAAGATGTGCATTGGTTCTGATATTTCATTTACCAGCTCCTTTAGGACTCTGGGACCTGGTGTTCTCTTACTGTTTTTGCTTATTTTAACTTTAGTTTACAGTCTGTTTTATTTTTTCCTTTCCAGTTATATTTCTGGTTAGTTGGGTTGCATTTCTTTTTGCAAGAAGACATGCAAAGAATGAGTTAAGCAACTCATGGCTTTCTCTGTGTTGCCTTCTCTTCTTAGTGGTCCAACTGTTTCCTTGATTTTTTTTCCTGCTTTTTTTTATGTATTGGAAGAATCTTTTATATTATCTTTCACCTTTGTTGCAAGTCGTTGTTCATTCAAGGCTTTTGTTTCCTGATTTTCTTTACAGATTCTTGCTATCTGCTGATACTCCCTTAGTTATGTGTCCCTCTTTCCATTTTTGTATCTGTCCTTCATTCATTCAATTTGTCAGTGAGGTCTTTGTGCAGCCATGCTGGTTTCTTGGATTTCTGGGGTTTTTTTTCCTGATTGCTTTTGTGCAATTGGCTTTTATAATCAAGTTTTTTCAGAGTTTACCAAGCAGCTTCTTGAGTTGCTTCTTTCCTTTAGGACTTTCATCCAAGGAATCTTTCTCAAGTTTCTCTTGAGTTTATTAAGGTCAGCTTTATTTTAAAATCTAAGACTTTAGTGTGTTCAATTGTGTTCAATCGTTTTTGTTATGTTAATGATGCAGTTTCAAATCCTTCTACAACTTCTTCTTTGTTTGTAAGTATTAAGTCAAGTATGGACTTAATTATCTCCTCTAGTTGTCTTCTCTACCTTTTGGACAACAAAATTGTCAGTAAGGTTGGTTATTAACCTATTTTATTTCTCACTTGGTGCAAAATTAGTTTTCAAAGTTTCCATGCCTTTAATTTCTGTGTCTGCCATAATATTTATATTTAGCACTTCCAGTATCAAAATGAATAGCATCCTTTTCTTGTGCCCTTTTTTTTTAATGTATTTAAAATCATTCTCATTTTGTTTTTAATCTGTCTCTTAGAAAAAGCTTAAGAGAGCTGAATGTATAAATTCATTTAGGAACCTTTTAGTTTGCTGCCATTATTGAAGTATATATTTATAGTCAGCATTCAGTGAAGAGATGGGCCTATAGTTTTATCTGCATTAAATCTGAATTTTATTTTGGAATCAAAGTAATATTTGCTCCCATTCAGGAATGTGGTACCTTTACATCAATCAATACCTCATTATGTAAAATCTTTGTAAAATTCTGCCACTGGCCCACCTGGTCCTGGTGTTTGGTTGTTCTTTTGTCTCTTGATCTGCTTCTGATAATTCCATCATTGATATTCATTCATTTAATAGTTTTGTCCTTTTCTGGTACTTTAGGCAATTCCATTTTTTCAAATATTCTTTAATTTTATTTTCTGAAACTTCTTGCTCATACAGCTTTTCATAATATTGAATTAATTTTGTTTATCCTCATTTGGTAGTATAGAGTTTCTTTCTCATCTACCAGCCTATGTGTCAATGTCTTCTCTTTCTCTGTTTTGATTTGTGTAAGTTCTGTTTAGCGTTTACAGAGCACAGGAGTTTCTGTTAGGGAAGGAGGAAGAGTGTGTGTGTGTGTGTGTGTGTGTGTGTGTGAGTGTGTGTGTGTGTGTGTGTGTTTGTGATTGAAAGGTGGGAAAGCAAATTTTGTTGTTGTTGTTGTTGTTTTTATGTGCACATCCCAAAAGCAAACCCCATAATTTTTCGGTTCTAAAATGTGAAGCTCGTGAATAGAGAGTGGAGGTCTTAGTACTAGTCATACAGGGGCGACTACGTCCTCGCAGATCCCCTTTTTGGATCTGATAAACCTAGAGGAGATTCCCCAAGGAAGGGGCCCATACTTCTGTGGGGTAGCGGAAGTCCTTCCCAGAGTTTTTTTCTACTCTGAAAACTGCGGACGACTCCCCAAGGAAGGGGCCCATACTTCTGTGGGGTAGCGGAAGTCCTTCCCAGAGTTTTTTAGCCTCTGAAAACTGCGGACGACTCCCCAAGGAAGGGGCCCTTACTTCCATGAGGGAATCGGAAGTCCTTCTCAGAGTTTTTTAGCCTCTGAAAACAGTGAGCGCGTCACTAGCTAAGCCAAAGTGAACCTTACATTTAAAGGATCATGGGAAGCTCTAGTTCGAGGGTGGCGGGTACCCTTGTGAGGGCTTGGAACCTGGGACGCCAGGAATACAGGAATGTGCAAAAGTAGGAAATGGACTTTGCTGAGGGATGACACAGAAAAAACAAAACAAAACAAAACAGCCAATTTGGCTAAATAAAGGTACTTAAGAAAGCAGAAAAGGAAAAAATGTTGAGGTGTTTGTTTGTCTCTCTCTCTCTCTTCTTTTCTCTCTCTTATATGTAACCACGTGGTTTGTTTGTTAAGATTTGTGCCTTCCCTAATTTAACTGAAATTTATGGCAGGAAGGACTTGTGTGTGTGTCCTCTTTGTCCATGTTTTTGTGTATGTGTACGTCTTTGTCTTGTGCGCACTCGAGGTAATTGCAACTGTAAAATATCTCTGTTTCCTACAGATATGAATTTCAAATTGTTAGAAAAAATTAAAAGAACTGAAAAGAAAGGAAAATATCTTTGCCCAGTTAGGACTGGCCAACCTGGTCTGGGACAAGGAACAGAGTTCAATTTTCCTATTCCTCTCGGTGTTTTTAAGAACAGCCCAAAATTTAAGGGACAATGTTTTAAGTTAATTTACAGGAAAATTCCATTCTCACATTTACTATATGTACATGCAAACAGTTTTAATATTGCTCTTCTGTGATGTTTAATGGATGCCAATTCTCTGCTAAGATGAAAATGTCTGTTCATTTTTTTCCCCGGTGATGTCTCCATTTTGTTATAATTGATGTAACTGCGATACTGATGTGTTGTTTGTTTTCCTCAAACCCTGCCTGCAAGCTATCTACCCCCCCCCAAATATCTGATCCTTTTACAATGCCTCTCGTGGTAGAATTACCAGCAAAAGGGGGAAGGGACCCTGTTCTTATGTCTTTCAGCCCTGCACACATGATCCTGAAGCCTATGGAAGCAGAGCAAATGGGCTCAGACACTGCCTCCAGTAAAGACATTCCATCCATTTGAGCCAGAATTGGGTTTGAATCTAGTCCTCTAGTCATCACAGCAATCAGAGTGGAGCAGATCTTTCCAAGCCTGACTGACCAGCCTTACCACCAAAACCTAAGGCCACCCAGCAGACACGAATGAAAGGACCCTGAGATGGACAAATAAAGACCAAACATCTATTTTCAATCCCCAGAAGACAGCTGAAAAGACTAGGGGGGAGGGGGGAACTTCATTGTAAAGTTTTCTTTCTTTGCTTCAGTCACAGAACTTCATTGTAAAGTTTTCTTTCTTTGCTTCAGTCACAGAACTTCATTGTAAAGTTTTCTTTCTTTGCTTCAGTCACAGAAATTCATTGTAAAGTTTTTTCTTTGTTTTCTTTCTTTCCTTGCTTCATTCACTGAAATTCATTGTAAAGTTTCTCTTTCTTGTCTCATCTATATTGTAATCAGTTTAATGTACTCATGTAAGAATTGTATTGGGAGTGGTTGCCACAGTGAGTTCTGTACACTTTAGATTTCTGTCTAGTGGGAGGTAAATTTGTAGCTGCATACACAAACACACAGAGACACGCCATTCAGAATTAGACTGAGGTTATCCTTTTTCCACCTACCTCCACCCAAAGCTGCTTTTAGCTTGCTGGTTTTTTTGTTGTTGTTGTTTTGACTCCTGCTTTGTGGCATTAAAGCCCAGGCAGTCATATCTCCCTGTTAATTCCATGGGGGAAGGGGACAGGTCCCCTCAGGCAATTTCCCCACTTGAAGAGCTAGCAGAAAGGATCTTCGAAAACCCAAGGCCTGACTGCTGCCCAGTAAACCAGGGTATTTTGCACTGGTGGTCTCAGGAGTAAGAGTCCCAGGGCTAATTCTAAAAAAAAAAAAAAGGAAAAGCCTAGATTGCACACTGGTAACTTCAATTTGGACTCACAAATCCTAGATGCACTAAAGTAAGAGCTAGGGCAGATTCAAGAACCATCCCTTGGAAATGGGCAGCCTGTGATTTCAAGGTAAACCATGGCTGTGGGAATATTGTGGGGCCTGTGCTTGCTTGAAACCTGTCTGGGAGCTCATCGAAAGTGTTATCAAACATCTGAACATAATTGGCATGGAAAATTGGATACTGTAAATTTATTTCCAGAACTTTTGCCCTGGCCATTGACCATCATGATTGAAAGCTCTCCTTTTGGGAGCCACTGAAGGAATCCTGCTGCTGCCTCTTTCAACTGCCTCTTTCGTCTTTCCCTCTGCATCAGAGAAAATTGAAAGCACCCATAAAATCTCCTTGACCTGATCAGTTTGAAGTTTGTGTCAAAACATGTGTTGCACTCACATGTTTTGAAAAAAAAATGAGGGATTGTAGGAAGTTAGCACCCACCCCTCTCCTAGGAAATGAGATATCCTAGGAGATATTAAAAGGTAGGAAATATTCTGTGGAACACATCTGGAAACATGCTTTTAAACAAACAAAAGACTCCTCTTGGAAACCCCCACCCCAGCTCACATATTCCTCTCACCTGGACTGGAAGTCTTTTGCATGATAAAACCACAATAGGATTTGCCCAAGGCCCTTTCATTCAGCCAAAGCTGGATTAGACAAAAGCCAAGAGTTGCCCCAGCATGCCCCTGGGGGGTCTGAGAGCCAATGGGATACATTTCTATACAGGAAAAGGAAATCTATGAGGTGGGACCCAACTTAGACTATAAAAACCAGGAACTCAGCATCTCTCTTCCTCTTTTTCTCTTCACCACACCTGGAACCATGTAAGCTACCTTTTCTGTACAGGGGCTCAAGCCATGTGCTCCTGTCCACCATTAAACCTTCCTTCCAAGCAACCTTCATGAATCTAGTGTCTTTTTCCCCACTTGGAACTGAACCTAAAAGGATATTCCTTATAACAGTACTACATCCATTTCCAAGAAAACATTGCTCTCCCCCTCCACATTTTGCAGAGTCCGTAGCTCCCTGCATTACATTATTTTTCACTCCAGATAAAGATACTTTGCATCACCTTCTAAGTGGAATGGAACCACATCAGGTCATTTAACCCAACTAAGTAGCATACAGAACTCAAGGAGCACTGCCTACTCATCAGGCATTTCTTGACCATCGTGGTCTTCCTATTCTCTCTTTCTTAAACATATAGCTAAGGTTTGTTGAGATAACCAAGGGCATGTTAAAAAAAATACTTTTGATTCTGTGGTGGCTAAGTGCTATGGGAATGTTACTATTGATTCAACTGAAACAAGAGCATTTAATTAGGTCACAACTGGCAGGCACAATGAAGTTAGAAAAGCAAAAGGAGAGGAGAGAAAACAGGAACAACACCAGGCATCACAGGGTTGAAGGAAGGCCTGCTTGAAATAATTCTCATAGATTACTGCCTTCAAGAAACCAAGAATGAATAGTATCTTTGGGCTTTTGTTATGTTCCTGGCTTCTAATGAATATCCATGCTGCCAGAACCTTTATGGTTCACTGTTAAGATATGCAGGGGGTGAAAACATTTAGCCAATGAAAATAAAGATAGCTAATAGAAAAGCCTTTTTATTTTCTCATCTTGGTAGCAAGCAGATATCCAACAGTGAAAGAAGGGAAGCTGAATGGTTAATCCATTTATAATGTTGCAGTTCATTTAAGTTTAAATAAGAAAATTATGTCTCTTCATGCTTTTCAATGAATGCAAACAACAGCACAAGGCCATGGTTTTTCCTAAAAGTTAATTATGTAATTACATTCATTAAGAAAATCTAGAGTAGATTACTAAAATTGGAGGAAAAGGAACAAATGTAATTCCATCAAGAAATGTCTCTAGTCTATTGAAGAAATTTATGCAGTCATACAAGCTTCTGTAACAGAAGCAAAATTGGGTTTCTTTCATTCTTTTTTTCAATATGCTTCTGTGGCTTACTAGCCTTGCCTTAGTAAAACATCCCACAGTCAGTTCAACCCATTTGCTTTGTCTCTATATTTCAATCTTGCCTGAGAATATAAAAATGACTTAGAAAAAGACACGTACAACTGTTTCTTAGGATAGCAAACAGCGTATATTATTCAGCTAGACCTGCATTTTTGTGATTTTCTCACTGCTAGCGCTACCATAGACTCAAGGAGAATAGTTAATTTATCATTAACTGCAATTGTTTTTTAAAAAAGCTAGTGAAAGGAAGAGTGAGAGGATCACATATATAATGTGGGGAGGAGTTGTTCATACCCCCCCCCCAAAAAAAAGACAAGTGAGAAATGTAAAGAGCAAAAAGCCTTCTATGAATTGGTATCCTGGCACGGACATAGTACTAAGCATGGTAACAACATTTGTTACTAGCCATGTTCAGTATGGCAGCCATTTTGTGGGAGTGCTCATAATATGCATTCAACATTCCAAATATGTTTATCTGCTCCCAAAATATTGGAACTTCTGATATATTCTATCCAGAATCATGCCTCAGCCCAGGATAATTAAAATACCACATTGTTACATACCATTCTTCTTAGATTCTAGAATCCAATTGACTTGTCCTAAGATAAGATGTTGGGAAAAATAGTTTAAAGTCTGTAATTTTTTGGACTGTACAAAAGATGTGGATCTTACTTTTTGAAAGATGGGCATGGAAGATTATTTCATTCCTTGCCATTGGGTTTTCTGCTGTATTATGATCAACAAAAGTGGTATATTTTTAATCTCCCATTTAATTGCTCTGTATGTGCTAAGTACATGCATGAATTGGTACTCTGTGCATGAGTACCCCAAGGACATGAGCTTTACTTAATAAATGCACTTGAGGGAATGACAATTATTATGAAGGTAAAAACAAATTCTCTTTTGCATCCGTATTGTTTCATATGATCAATTTAGCTCCCACAGAAAATTGAATAATGGTGAGATGCAAAAGATAGGTAGCTCCAATCTGCTCCAGCTCTAGGCTTTGATCCCCAAGTGTCCAATGAGGAGAATCAGAGGAAGATAAGCATTCCAAAAGACTTTCCAGATGGATTTTTCTCACCCTGCACCTTCACAAGATTCTTACCTCTGCCCTTTGGTGTGGGCTTCTTATTTATTTCTTATTTATTTGGTTGTTTTTATATGCCATCCAACTCCCGTAGGACTTCTTGCTTGATAATATGCATTGCAGTAGTGGGTTCTAAAACCCTTTGCTACCGGTTTGCGCGCGTGCGTGTGCAACACTTCTGTGCATGCGCAGAAGCATCCCGGGTGGGTGGGCGGAGCCTCCCACCACCAGCACCACCAGTTTTTAGAACCAGGCCGAACCGGGAGCAACCCACCGCTTGATACATTGTATGTATTAGTTTATGGTATGTAAATACTGGTAGTCTTCAAGTTGCAATAGGATTGCTGTTGCTAAGTGATGAGGTTCCAAAGCATGATATCATGTGACCACATAATTTAGTAATGACAATCTCAGGCACTTCTGGTTGTTACTGAAACTCCAAGATGTGTGGTCACTAAGGAGAAAGAGGCGGAAATCCCATGTAAGAACCATGGGGATGCCTTGAGATATAGAGGAGGACAGGGAGGGTTTGGGAGGCTGGTTCAGGGATGAGAGGCTGGCAGGGAAGGTTGCAAATGGCGATTAGTTGATTTATTTATTATTTATTTATTTGTGAGATTTATATACCACCTCACAGTCAACCTTGAGCCGGTGAGATTTGAACCGCTGAACTGCTATTCACAGTCAGCTAAAGTGGCCTGCAGTACTGCCTCTAACCGCTGCGCCACTCGGCTCTCAGAAGAGATTGTGCTTCTCTGCAATGTCATAATGATGAGCCAGAAATCCCAGCACCCAGATTGTGAACACATGATCCCAGGGGGTGCTACAATTGCTGAAACCTCAAAGGCCAGCATTACCGCTTAGAGAGTGCTTGCACTGTGAGGCGGTATATAAATCTCACAAAATAAATAAATAAATAAATAAATAAATAATACATCCATATTTACTGTGCTGCTGTAATGTTGAACGTAGTTGAGGACTACCTGTATGTATGTTTGTATATATAATTCATTGCAGATTGATGTTTTCTTAATTAAAGGTTATGGATTGTAATCTACTATACTGGCCAAATTGGAAGTTGGTTGGTAGATCTTTTTCCAGCTTTTTCCAGCTTTCCTGTCTAGGCTAAGAGGGAATGGTTGACCCAAAGTCATCCAACTGGTTTCTATTCCTAAGGTAGGACTAGAACCCGGGTCTCCTTGCTCCTAGTCCAGCACTTACCTTAACCACTATGCCACATAGGCTATCATTCATACACACACACACACACACACACACACACACACACACACACAGAGAGAGAGAGAGAGAGAGAGAGAGAGAGAGAGAGAGAGAGAGAGGGAGGGAGGGAGGGAGGGAGGGAGGGAGGGAGGGAGGGAGGGAGGGAGAGATGAGACTTAATGGAAATCATATCTATTTCACTTTTACTATTTAAATTGTTTTTGCATGGCAGGTTTATGTTTTTGCAAATATTCCAAGTTTTTAATGAAACATCTAGGCATAAAATTTGTTTATTTTTCAAAATGTATAGGGTGCCCTCTTGGCTTTTACTTTTTTTTCACAGCAAAATTGTCCTGTGCTTACGTAGCAGCATAGGCTTTTCCTCAGAGCAGCATTTCTTGGAATGTTCAAATAAACTTGATTTAAATTGAATTAAAACTAGCAATAAATTCATTTTAGTTTTTGCTCTGGCTGTGGTTATTTCTCAATCAGTCCAAAGCCAAGTGGCTCTAAATCAGAAAAGAATGCTGGGTCTCTTCTCTGAAACATGCTATTATTATAGGAGTCTAACATATAGATCTTAGTTGGTTAAAGGCAGATTTTTACTCTCTAGAATTATCATAGCTATTAAGAAGCGGAGTGGAAGATGAAGGTATGTTCTATGACTATATTAGTGTTGAGACAAAAAGTTCCTTCTCCTCTAAAGAAGGTATTAAGAGAACTGGTGGGATCGCTTTAGAAGTCATTCCAGGAGAGGAACCCAACACCTACTAAAAACTGTGTCTCTTCTAAAGTTGCTGAATTAAAGCCCTCAACGTCCCTCACCATTTGCCATGCCTGCTGTAGAGCCAACATACTGAAATGGTTAAAGAATTGGATCAGGGCCAGGAAAATTGACAGGGACCTCAACCACCTCACAAGATTGTTGTTGTGACTATACATTATGTGTGTGTGTGCATGTGCGTGTGCGTGTGTGTGTTTGTGTAACATTTTTTGCTGATAAATGAAAATAAAGGGAGACTATTATAGATCTATTTCGAGCTATTTTGCTCTTGTCAGATAGCCATACCCTTAGTGGGATTTGAACCTGGGCAGTCTGCTTGTAAGGCAGCAGTTTTTAACCTCTAGGCCACAAGGTTCTCTTCCCTATCAGCTCTTCACCAGGAAAGGGTTATACATGGTTTTTTTTGTTTGTTTGTTTGTTTTTTCCCTGTCGAGTCATCCTGGTGTATGGAAGGAAACATCACAGCTTCCTTTTGCCTTTCAGCCCCTCCTGGGGACATCCAGGCAGTTTTCTATAGTCTACAAACTATATTGTCTGTATGTGTAACATTTTTTGCTGATAAATGAAAATAAAGGGAGACTATTATAGATCTATTTCGAGCTATTTTGCTCTCGTGTATATATACACACACACACACACACATACAGTATGTGTGTGTGTGTGTGTGTGTGTGTGTGTATTTGCACCTACACTAGGGTGTTGAGATTAAAGACAACAAAATTGCTTCCATGTTTTAAAAATGTACTGTGTGACAATGACAAGCCTTTGGTACACTATAATAATTTTGCATAATGAACAGAGACTTGAATTGATAGTTAGAAAAAGTATTGTTACAATAGTGTTTAGCAGGACAGTAACTCCAAATGTAAATGATAACCTCAGTGAACGGATGCTACATTTCCTTCTTTATATCACATAAACCTGCCTGAATGATTTAGTGAAGCTTTGCTAGTGTAAATGGTTATTAATAAACCATACACAACAGTGACAGCTGGTTATAGTTGCCAAACCCCTGAAAAGCAAGCAAGATTTGTGGTCAGCATTCCTCACACACTTAATGAGAGACAGCTTCTATCCCATTGAGTTTTGGCTGAAAGTTGATGCACCAAAGCTGACTCTAGAGTTTCATCTCCTTCCAAGTAATTTTAATCCTGGTCCCTTAATTTATGACGAGCTTCAATCAAAGAGCAGAAAGTGGTGGCAAGATGTAAAAGCAGACAGGAAAGGGGGCAAGATTTTCTCTTTTCATATCCTACTGTTAAAAAAAAAAAGTAAAGTAATTTCCTATTTCTCCATGTGGGTCCTTTAACATTTCAGTTCATGGGGCACTGCAATGGCTTATTGAAAAAAGATGTATTTCAATCTATTTGTTTTCTTTTGCAACCTGGGGGTTTCAGATGTGGAAATGGAATGCAGTTCCTGACAGCTGTCCTTCTATTTCACTTCCACATTCTGTTTGCTCACAAGAATCATGGGCAAAAACTTTAAAAATAACTCTCAAATGCATGCATACTTTGAGTGGAGGCAATCACAGAGTTGTTGGGCCTTTGTTTTGTTTTATTTCCTTCCATTTGACTCCATCAAATATGCAGAACACACCCATTTATTAGTTAAGTTGAAAACACTAACTGAAAGGTCAGCCCTATTATTATGGCTTATCATTAAGGGTAATAAATACCTCAGGAAGACAATTCGGGAGGACAGGGAAGGAGAAGTTGCAGCAAAGAGTTGGAAGACAGAGTGGATACCCCCATATGACTGTACCAGTGGTGGGTTGCTGCTGGTTTGGACCAGTACTTTAGAACTGGTAGCGGAAATTTACCACCGCTCACCGAACCGGCAGCAATGACCGGCGGTCCATGCTCTCGAACCAGTCCTCCGGTTGCCGTGGCTTACAAAAAAAAAAAAAAAACCCTCTGCGCATGTGCAAAGGTTTCTACGCATACGCAGAGGGTCATTTCCAGGTCTTTTGCACGACATGACGCACACTTCCATCATGAATGCAAACCGGTAGGGAAGGTAAGTGGAACCCACCCCTGGACTGTACCCCCAAAGTCAAAAAGTGCCTTCCCTGAAGAGATTGCCCTGTTGCCACTGCTGAAATAAAACTCAACTTTCCACTTAGTTGGCTAATGTACACAGAAATCAGGGTGATTATAAGATCTTATCCTTTGCTTCAGAAGGCCCTAGGTTTGGAGGCTGGCCCTGATTAAATACAAAGCTCTAATCTGGTTGTAAGACTGGTTGCCAAACTTCCTGATACTAGCCTCATCTGCAAAAGATAACTGTGAAAAAGAAACACTTCTCCGTAGCAGACACGAAAGTGCTAACTCTTATTTAAGGAGTCTGCCCAGCAGATTAAAATCCTGAAAGGCTAAGGGACGTTGAAATGGCCTGGTATTTCCTTTGATCTGAGCTGCAGCCCTGCAAAAAAAAAAAGTGACTGCGAAATTTCAGAGATCTTATTAATACAATGTAAAACGCTTAAGCAAGTAAGTGTGACTATTTGAGTGATGTTATACATAGCAAACCAGTGGGACAGTTATATTTTTCAGTCAGATCTGATTTGGACATTCACTGCTAACATAGCCAGAAGTCATTTTTGATGTTGGTCATGTCCTTCCTACCTGGTTGATGGAAAGGAAGTATTGCTGCTTGAAATTTAATTGTTAGGAGACCCTCCCTGCCATGGTTCTGAGGACTTACCTGAGCAAAATCCTCCCTCTGAGAATCAGCTTGCCAGCTATGCACTATGCCCTAGTAGGAATTAAAAGTTTTAATTCTTAGCTTGCAGATGTGCTGGATGTCACATTTTGCACATTATTTCTCTGTCGGAAACTTCCTGCCTGTAATCACAGGGGAGATTTAGCTTTTTCTTGGCTACGTTAATTAAATGATTAGGTAAGAAAAATGTAAACGCTCACAGTTTCGCCCTTCCCTCAGAAGTGGCTCCCTCCAGCATATTATCGCATCAGCCCCAATTTTCATTACTCATAAAATGTAATCTGGCTCCAGGTGGTGAGGTGGCCCCATGGGGGCGCTCAGTATTCAGTTGGAGAAACTCCCTTCTCTTTCTTCCATCCAGATGACAGCCACTGCTGTCAGACCCTTGCAAAGTATTGCAGTTTTAAGTGCTATAACCCCCCCCCCCCCACTGCCAGTCAATAGAAATGCAATGTTTGGCACCAAGCAGAATAGCCACCTGTACACTTTAAGTATCTTTAAAAGTACCCAGAGCATGAAGGGTTGCAGGGCACTTGAATATCATTTCCCCAGGCAGCCATGAACCCTTTGGAGATGTACATAAATAATGATAGAAGAATAAATTATTTTAGGGGAGCACAGAAAATGCAGCGATACGCAAAGAACTCTGGCCAAGACTGTTTCTTGAACCATGGTAGATTCTCTTGAGTCAGAGAGAAGCCAAACATCTCACAAAGAATTGCAAACTAACTTTGGAGCAGGCAGAATTGCATCAAATGAGTAAACTGCTCATATAAGAAGGTGGTTTTTTTTTAATGTCAGGAAATTGCTTCCAGAAGGACTAAGAAGTAAATTACATTTTGTTCAATGGCTCTGGTAACTCTTCTAAGATTGTTCTCTTAGTCTGTCCATATGAATTTCTCAGATTTTGTATGATTGGCAATGGAGACATAGGCTAGATTCCCATATTGCACTATTGTCATTTGGTTTGTCATTGAATGAATAAGCCATCATTTGTGGTGGCTACACAACTTTAAACTATCGGCCGCCATTTACAAACAACGGTGCATACTTAATATTTAATATAACATACTAAGTCAAAATCAAAAACCATATTCTAGCCTACAGGGCACCATGTGGTGTGGAGGACGGATGATACAATCACATAATTGAAGTCCACCATTTTGAATCTGCTTTGACCTTGCATACACATACAAACAGGCAATGGGTCAATTGCATAGTCATACTTGCCATCTTAATTACCCCACCATCATGGCAGATGCCTTTGATGGCATAGTAGCTGTCCCACAGTGAAAAGAGAAGTATGGTTTATTTCAGGCTGAGAAACCCATGGGTCACACGGCCTCCCAACAACTATAGGATGCCCCTAAAACATCTCTAGATAGGGATTTTTAACTACATGTCATTTTTTTGGGGGGGGGGCTCCGAAACTAAAGGACAAAGTAGAATATTTTGAGAAGCAATATTCATTTTTGAGCAAGCTATTATTATCCTGAGAATTGATCCAATATTCACCTATCAGGCAAGTAGGATACAGTAATTAATTGTTGTATTTATGTCTTCTTTTGTTTGAGTTGCCTCTTTAGCTGTAGTTAGAGCCAACACATCCAAAATTGGACCAAATAAGCAAGGAATCACTATATTCCCACAACTGTAATGAGTCTTCTTTATAACTAGCTAGAAACCTAGCTGTAATTTTGTGTTTTATTGTTCTAGATATACCTTTAATCCAAATTGCTGTTAGTTTTTGGCCTCAATTAATGGTTTTCAAAACATGTGGTTCTTTCATTCTTTCTAGACAGTATTCACCATACCATGGCACATTTTCTGTATCCATGTTTGTTTGTTTTTTAAGTAGCTGGATTGATTGCACTGCATCCTTTTTGAAAGCGGAACATCAATCAGACATATAATCATGTGGAAATTGGGCTGGGATATTTGGGGTGATTGTAGACCAAATAGCAATAGCACTTTTCTTATATACCGCTTCATAGTGCTTTACAGCACTCTCTAAGCGGTTTACAGAGTTCAGCATATTGCCCCCAACAATCTGGGTCCTCATTTTACCGACCTCGGAAGGATGGAAGGCTGAGTCAACCTTGAGCCTAGTGAGATTTGAACAGCTGAACTGTTGAACTAGCAGTCAGCCTGCAATGGCTGCATTTAACCACTGCACCACTTCAGCTCCTAAATGAACTTGTATGCATTCAAGAACTAAAGACAGTTCTGCCTATTGAAAAGCTGAGCACCAGCTGAATCTGCTGCTGCTGTATCCACAAAGAACGGAGCAGATTGTGATGGCAACGTTTCCATTCTAGCGATGATGGCAAAGGAAGATTTTTCAAGTTTTATGTTGAACTAAATTTTGCTTCGCGGAGTTGGGCCGCTAAGCAAACACGCCTTTGTTTATGTCATGATAGTGCTGTCCTAGATAGCAAGCAAGCCATCAGAAAGAACAGCTCTTATTATCCTTAGGTTTCACATAGCAGATTCTGAGTATTTGCAATTTATTTATTTTCTTTTTTATTTATTTAGTATGTCAAACATGTACAAGATAACAGATATAAGTATAAACATGGACATGAGTACATGAAATGAGTACAAATAAATGGGGACAGTAGGACAGGGACGGTAGGCATTCTGTTGCACTTATGCACGCCCCCTTACAGACCTCTTAGGAATCTGGTGAGGTCCACGGTAGACAGTTTAAGATTAAAGCTATGGGGGTTTGAGGAAGTAACAATGGAGTCAGGTAGAGTATTCCAGGCATTGACCACTCTATTGCTGAAGTCGTATTTTCTGCAATCAAGTTTGGAGCGGTTAACCTTGAGTATGTATCTATTGTTTGCCTGTGTATTATTGCGGTTGAAGTTGAAGTAGTCGTTGACAGATAGGACATTGTAGCAGACAATTTTATGTACTATGCTTAGGTCAGACCGTAGGCGGCATAGTTCAAGGTTGTACAAGCCCAAAATGTCAAGCCTGGTGGCATAAAGTATTCTATTGTGAGCAGAGGAGTGGAGTACTCTTCTTGTGAAATACCTCTGGACCCGCTCGATTGTATTAATATCCGATATACAGTGTGGATTGCAGGCAGACGAGCTGTATTCGAGGATTGGTCTGGCAAAGATTTTGTATGCCCTAGTTAGCAGTACAGTGTTACCGGAGAAGAAGGTTTGCAAAATTAGGTTAACAGCTCTTAATGCCTTTTTGGCAATGCTGTTACAGTGAGCTCTGGAGCTTAGATAGTTTGAGATGAGTACTCCTAGGTCAGGGGTGGGCAAACTATGGCTCTTTGAGGACCTATGGACTTCAACTCCCAGAATTCCTGAACCAGCCATGCATGCATGGCTGGCTCAGGAATTCTGGGAGTTGAAGTCCAAGGTCCTTAAAGAGCCATAGTTTGCCCACTCCTGTCCTAGGTCATTCCCCACCCACCCTTCCTTCCCCAAGCAGCTGCTGGAGATTGGTAGGTCTGTAGGAACCTAAGCCATATAACTTCTCTCTGATAACAACATGGGGTTCCTTTCTTTTCATAATTTAGTTTAGGAGCTAAAGAGAAAAGAAAGAATTTCTCAGAATGAGTACATTTTAGAACCCCTTAAAGAAACTGCTCGTGTTATGTCTTAACTGGTGGTCCAAGCATATTATTACTGGCTATTTAAATACTGTATATTCTGACTCACAGTTTTGGTTTTCTAAGCAAACTTGCCCAAGGAAGAGCAGACTGGTCAATTATCTGGGGGGGGAGGGAATGACAGAGGCAATAGCTTACAATTCTGAGCAAACAGGAGAGTCTGCTTGAGTTTTTCAGAAAGATGGAATAAACTATGTCAACAAAACAATTATGAAAAAGCCTTCCATCTTACTCTGCTCCTGCTTACTTATTACCGTATTTTTCGGAGTATAAGACGCACCTTAGTTTTTGGGGAGGAAAATAGGGGAAAACAATCTGCCTACAGGGTATTCATCTGGCTAGCATCCTTAGTCTGGTCAGCTTCAGCACATTATTTTATCCCCTGGTTAGGACTTAAAAAAAACCTTCTGAGAGAGTAACAATGAAAGAGCATGCAAGCCAGTAAGAGCTGGGAAGATTGTTAGCACCTGGTTAGGGCTAAAAAAAAACTTATTCGGAGCAGCTTCAGCACATTATTTTAGCTCCTGGTTAGGACTTTAAAAAACCTTCTTCTGAGAGAATAACAATGAAAGAGCCTGCAAGCCGGTAAGAGCTGGGAAGATCGTTAGCACCTGGTTAGGGCTGGAAAAAACCTTCTTTGGAGTAAGTAGAGCAATGAAAAAAAACCCTGCAAAGACTTAGGGCTGGAAAAACATTCTTTGGAGAGAGTAACAATGAAAAAGCCTGCAAGGTAAGAGCTGGGAAGATCTGTTAGCATCTAGTTAGGGCTGGAAAAAAAAGCTACATTCAAAGTATAAGACGCACCCAAATTTTCAGCCACATTTAGGGAGGAAAAAGGTGCGTCTTATACTCAGAAAAATACGGTATTTCATTTGATAACTATATAAAAGGCATTATTCTGCCTAGTTGGGAATCTGGTTTGTTTCAATCTATGAGTAAAACAAAATGCCCCAGAAGAAGTTGCCATGTTAATGTGTATTATTGACTCTCACTGTTCCAATTAGTCTAAAAAATCAGGGGGAAAAGCCCTTATTCTTAAAAGAAGTTATCAGTTTCCCCTACTTGGTTCAAGAGTCGAAACCTTTGGGATTTCCCTTCTGTTTTTAAGCAATTTACTTCTTGAAAAACAAATCTCTCATTTCCTCTTCCAGTGGGGCGGGGGTAGGGAAATTACTGCTACATGCTTGGTTCTGCAATATGAGGGGGGAAGTTTCAACTCATGCAAAAAAAAACTGTCAGCATGATCCTATCAGTGAAATTAAAATGAAAAAAAAAGTATTTCTTAGAAATGACTGTTAGTTGGTCCTCAGCAAGGTTTTCCCCCAAGGTCAGATTAATTTTGGAATTACCCCAGGTTCTTCAAACAGCTGTTTGGAGAACTCTTGCCTGATTTAGGGCTGTGTAAATGTATTGGTTTACATCTCTCAGGATTTACAGACATCATGGCCATATCTGAAGGGCATTAGGTTGTGGAGTGGAAGACTGTTGAGATGCCTCCAACCAAGCATCTGCTCAAATTTTCCACCTGCAGTTTGATAAAAAAGGGAGACAGGAGAATTAGCTGCAATCAGCATATTCATTATACCTCACTTTGTATGTGAGTGGTTTTACCCCGCAGGAGATTCCTATGAGCTGTGGCAAAGAATGAGAATTCCCCAGCACTACCTGAGAAATTATCATTGCTTTCCATTTTGTCCTCAGAAGAAAAGAAAAAAGATCAGACCAAAGTCTCCTGCAAGCCAAACTCCTGATTATTTCATGGATAGGTCCATATAATTTTCATACCATTACCTTTTTCCAGGACTTTTTTTTTCATTTAGTCTATATTTTTGGGATATCCTGCTAGTCTACTGTAGAAGTACTAACCAGGTCTGGCTCTGCTTAGCTTTTCAAAATCAGCCAATGTCAACTAAATACTACCACGTAGCATGATACATTATAAAACTCATTTCTTAAAAGTTTTCACTATTAAACATTTTTTAAAAATCTTTTACAATTTTTGTGGAGATGACATTTGATAGCTTTATAGAACTTTTATTTTTAAGTGAGATTGTATTATAGTAAATCCAGATTATTTCAAATATTAAAAAAAATAGGTTAGGGAATAGTTTGGCATTGCTCGTCATTAGTTCTGGCAATGTTTAATACATTATTTGGCAGATCTTTTTGAATTCCATTGTTTTGCCTCACTGCTCCCCCCCCTTCCCACCAATGCAATGAAGAGCCTCACCAACTGAGTATTCCTTTGCAGAAAAAAAAGTCTATCTGCTGTTGTTAGCATAATTGACCACAGTAATTATAGAGAAAGCTATTTGTATGTTATTTATAATTCTGCTGGATAGCTTGTCTTGGCAATGCTTAAATTTTAAGTCTTTAATCCACAAGGAATATGTTTTCAAAAGCATGTATTGAAAATTATGGGGTATTTGGGAGGTGGAAGATCCTTGTGGTCATTCACTGGTTCCATAAATGATGCAGTCTTAAGGTTGCTCTTAGGGCTCTCAGACACTGGGTACCACATGTATGTTGACAGGCAGCACACAGAGACAACCTAGACAAATATAATATGATCTGACCAACATTGCCCAATCAATACACCTTAGCAATGACCTGGATGGATTATATCCAAGGGTTAAGGTGAGAAGGTCATTCAAGATGTCAACAAGGCCATATGGGAAGCTTGAATGTAGAGCCCCTCAGCTCATTAATAGACTTAAGGCTATATCCAACTGTCATATGGTAAGAATTTTGGTTGCCATATCAACCTAGAGCAAATTCAAACCAGTGACCTAGGGCTGAAAGACCCCATATCATATTGCCAACCCCCTGGGCCTTTCAGCCTTTGCCATTTTGTAGCTTTTAGTGCTTGGATAGAAATTCATGCAAGAGACTAAGAAAATTAAAGCTGTCTGCTTCCCTGGTAGAAGAGAAGCAGATCTTTCCTGGAGGTAGAGTCATTTAGAATGACATATGGAACTTGTCAAGTTTCTGATCTTGTTTTCTGCATTTCACAGCGGAGCAGTCTTCTAATCCTCAGTTCGGAGATGAGATTAACATTTATTCTCTCTGCGGGTCATTTAAAAAAATTTTTTTTTTAAAATTTAAGTTAAAATAAGTTACTATTTTATATTTTGGTAGGTTTGATGATTCCAAAGAATAAGAGGTATAAATGATGCATAATTTATCCACAATAAAATGCTTAACAGCACAATATTATGGAGGTTCAATCATGAGTAAATCATGGGATATTAATGGGATTTACTCAGAGATGAATCTCATGGAAAAGCATTTGGCTTTTGCAAGCAATTTTTGGATTCATGAGAACGAACCCTTCCTATTTTTAAGCTGTGGTGATGCTCTCACTGACCAGAGTGATGCTGTTTCCAGAAGTAGAGTAAACCCATCTCCAACAGAGAATCTTTCCTAACTTTTTCAAGTCCTTCAAGACAGCCATTTGGAATGGTATAGGGCAGTGATGGCGAACCTTTTTTTGCTCGGGTGCCAAAAGGGTGTGTGCCTGCACAATAGCGCGCGCACGTGTGCCCACACCCATAATGCAATGCCCTCCCCCCACACATGCATGCACAACCCCCCTGGGCTGCCCCCCTTGTGCATGAGCGCAGGCCTCACTGAAGCCTCTGGACTCCCAGTAGGCCTGTTGGGCCGTGTTGAGATAAGAATTACTCTCATCAGAGGCGAAATGAATCTTTTCCTGAAACTCTGACATTATCAAAATAAACCGCAGTTCAAATGCTAAGTTATAAGATATTTATTTCTTTACAAAAATAATAAATCACATCCTGGCTATAAACATAGGTGTTGCTTCGTGCAGAAGCTGAAGACAAAAAAAGGGAAGATTGAAAGAAAGGAATGTACACATGCGTACTAGGAACATATTAATCACGTGCTCAGGAATAAACCATTATATTTGATAGGGAAGCATCTCCCTGCATATACATGTAACAGGCAACATAAAATCACTGCCTGACAGGCCGTTTGTCGCCTTCCCCAGGCTTTAGGAAAGCCTCCAGAGCCTGTGGATGGTGAAAAACGGCCCAACGGGCCAACCGGAAGTTCAGAAACAAGCTTCCGGCTGGCCCGTTGGGCAGTTTTTTGCCATCTACAGCAGCGGCGGGTTGCTCTCTTACTGGTGCCAGTGCGCTGCGCGTGCTATGCGCACGTGCCCCCTCGCACGATTCTGCTTCTGCGCATGCGCGGAAGCAAAATCGCACCAAAATCTCACAAGGGGATGCGCACATGCACAAGATTTTGGCACGATTTCGCTTCTGTGCATGCGCAGAAGCAAAATCTTGCCAAAATCTCTCTCACATGCGCATCCCCTCGTGAGATTTCGGCACGATTTTGCTTCCGCACATGCGCAGCAGCAAAATCGACCCAAAATCACCGGAAAAAAATGGCGACGCACGTGGTGGACCGGCAGAGAGGGCTCCAGAGCGGTTGCGTGCAAATTGCGCAATCGGCCGCTCCCTACCGGAGCTGAGCACTGGGCAGCTCTGGCAGGAACCCACCTCTGATCTACAGGCTTTCCTGAAGCCCTGGGAGGGTGAAAATGGCCTCCCCGCCCTCCAGAAGGCCAAAAATCAGCTGGCCAGTGCGCATATGCATGCTGGAGCTGACATAGGGCAAAGCCTTGTGTGCCCTCAGATATGGTTCCGCATGCCACCTGTGGCACCCGTGCCATAGGTTCGCCATCATGGGTATAGGGTCTCTTGCTTGTACAGGTGGTAGGACTAGAAGACCTCCAAGGTCCCTTCCAACCCTATTTTTCTGTGTTCTGTGTTCTAAGACTTGCTATGATCCTCTGGTGCTACTCGATTCTCTTAAGCTTTGTTTTTACTACTCAACTCACCATAGGAATTGTATGAAGTTTCTTTTTCTTCTCCCCTCACCACATGCTTGCTGAAAGAGGTCATTAATATTTTGCTGAATCTAAACCAAGCTGATAAATGTTCCTCTATCACTGGTATCAGGTTCAAACAACAAAGGGATTCACATTTCACAAGATCAAATTTTTCATTACTTACTGCAGCTGTTGCCCTTATACTATGAAGTGTAGCTTTTACAATTCTCCCTTCTTTGCCATTTAAAAATGTACCAATTTTTTTTTTTTTGCATCTCGGCATGTTTTTTTCTCAGTCAGAAAAAAGAAATCAGCAAGGGTTTTTCCAAGGGAAGCTGACACAAAATAAAGGCTAAGAAAAATATTTTGATGAATTAACCATGTCTTCTATGGGTAGGAATTCTCCTTGAATTTCATAGGTTGTTTGATTGTCTTTCCCGTGACTTAGACTAAATAAAGGGGAGGGAGTTCCGATTAATCCTTCCCATTGAAATAATGACTTTCATTGGAAGAACAGGAAGGGGAGGATGGTTTTAATTAATTAGTAATTTAATGGAACTGCTTGGCTTCCAGTTTGCCAACTTGGGAAAATGCTGGTTTTCCATGAAGCCTGGGGAATGAAGCACATCAAGGGATACCTAGAGAGTAATTGGCATACAGTGACTAATAAATCTGACTGAATATGCATAAAAACCCATCCTTGGGCCTACATTATGGTGATAAAGATGGTAAAACTTTATTCTCTGATCAGCAGATTGCCATCCAGTAGCCCTTTTTAAAGTGATCCAGACTCTTAGAGAAGGACAGGGAGAAAGAATATCTATGGAATCACTATGAAGAATTTTCTAGGCATCTGGAGGATAAAGTTGATGAGATCCACTTAAGGGTTGAAGACCTATCTGGATAGGTCTTGGGAGAGTTATTGAAACATTTAATGTTATTTACACGATGTGCATGACTGTTTGTCTCCCAAAAGTGAATCCAGGCAACATATAATGTGCAAAAAAGAACAATTTAGCAACAAATTGCTAAAGGCTGGAAAACTCAACCCAACTCGTTAAAAACAACCCTATCAATATTAACCAACATTATCCAGAGATGGTTGATGCTTCACGTTGTGAAGTTTTCTGGAATGAATTAACAGATTAACAGAGTTGGAAGGTACCTTGTAGGTCATCTAGTCCAACCCCCCCAGTTGATCCTTTGAGTTCTGAGGAATTGGGGGTGATGGAATACATCACAACATCCACCCCACTAATTGACCTACACTGAGACTACTGCTATTAAAGTGAAGCAGCAAGCACAATCTTTCCATTGAGGACAACTGCCTGTTAACTCCCAGGATCTGTGCCTTAATTTGTGAACCTGTAGTACCAGTTGATGAATCTGTTACCAACTCTGATCCTCAGACTTCACCTCACTAAGGAGGAGCCTTAGTGGCTCCTGCCTACCACTTTGATTTGAAACTGTTCAGACTTGCTAAAATTTGGTGGGAAACTTGTCTTGATACTGCAAGAGCATGTGTCTGCAAGCCTCGTATAATAAAGAGAACAAAACAATCCCTTCATGCATTTGTGTGCGCTTGGTCTGGGACAGGACAGTGGATTATGATTACAGTTACTCCATAACTTTTTAAAGTACAGGTAATCAGCCACCACTCATTCAGCAACCAATCAAAGTTATAACAGCATGAATACTGAGACTTTGGGCCAGTCCTTGAAGTTGTGGCCATTGCATTGTCCCAATGGTGATGTGATTGCAATTTGGGCACTTGGCAACTGGCATGCATTTCTGATGATCACAGCGTTCACGTGATTGCGATTTTCAACCTTCACAGCCAGGAATGGGCTGCTACGGGTTCGCCCGGGTTTGGGAGAACCCATAGCTAATGTTATGGCTGGTTCAGAGAACCTCCAAATCCCACCCCTGGATGGCCCTCCCATCCTGCTCCGCCCCTCCCACTCTGCTCCGCCCCTCCCAGGAGCCTCCACGCAGCCCATTTTGGATGTGAGGTAAGTGCAGGGCCTGCACGGAGGCTCGGAGAGGAGGAAAATAGGCCTCCCGGAAGCTCCGGAGGGGCTCCGGAGCCCAGGGGAGGCAGTTTTTGCCCTCCCAGAGGCTTGAGGAAAGCCTTTGGATCTGGGGAAGGTGAAAATGCCCCCCCCCCCCGCTATGGTGCAGGAAGGCCACGCCCACCATGGCCATGCCCAACCAGCAACTGGGCAGAGAACCCGTTGCTGAAATTTTTGAAGCCCACTCCTCTTCACAGCCTGTTTCCAACAAATGCACTTGATGGGGAAGATGGAAGGAAGTCGCAAGTTGTGGTCATACAACATTGAGCTTAACAATCTATTATGATTTGCTTAACAACTGCAATCAGAACTGGTGAACAGCCATCATAAGTCAGGTGTGGTCATATGATTTTTTTTTCATTTTACAACCTGTTTCCAATTGCAGTTGTAAATGAGACTATTATCCTACTAGGACTTAATGATATATAGAATCCAATTTCCAATTTCCTCCACAACATGGTATATTTGTTGTCTTTGGAACACAATGAACCTTGCCTTTTAAAAATGATCTGCAAAGGACTCCAATCCTGTTACTTGAAAGTATTATCATATCAAACAGCATCTTTTAAATGCTTATTATAACAACAGAACAGACCCCTCCGATACAATTTGATTTTTTTTCTCCATGGTGCACTTTTTTATCTGCCACTGATTCCACATAAAATAATTGTGAAAGCTGTTTTAACTCAGTAAACTTCATTTTCTTGCAAAAAAATATGGAAGGAGAAGGAGAACATATTTATTTTACAAGTGTAAACAGTAAACTCTGAGTCTCAATAGTAACAAGCAAACACAACAGTTGTTAAACCCACTACTTTACATTAACTTAAACAATTAGTAGTGATCCAAAATAATCTGTTGCCAAAGTGTTGATTTTTCTCCATTTTTATTTCAGAAGTGTTCATATCTCTCTGATATATCTCATTTACAGTTGCAAGTGGAATCTTAATTCTACTGATGAAATATTTTCAGTCCCACTATTTTATTCAGATTTTTTAAAAATTCTCTATATTTAACAGTTCCACAGATTAATTAGAACAATTCTTACTCCACATACTTTGTTAAAAGGAGACAGAGAAGGAAAGGAAAGGAAAACTAGGCATCCATGCCAAAATATTTTTTTCCCAGGGTTTTCACACAGCTCTAATTTACACTGCAGTCACACCAGGATGTGGCTGAAAGAAGTTTGGCGTTTCCTGCTTATACATGCTTGGGATGCATAACCCCAAGATGTCAAGAAGTCAGTGGGTCATGGGTACAAGGCCTGATCCACAGGTTATGTTTTTGTGGCTTGCAGATATGAAGCACGTAAACAACGCTTTGAAGCTTTCACATTTGATAGATTTCATGGTTTAAGGAAACCCACCAGATTAGCTTGTGGGTGTTTCTGAAAAGGAAAGGCATATTTTGAGTTTCTAACTTTGGGGGAATGTTTTAGTTTATACTTATAAAGCTTAAAGGCATTACAAGGAAGGAAATGATGAAAGAGCAAGCATGATGTGAGGCAACATACCAAATAAAATAACTACAGACAAAGGGGAATCTGATAATCAATTTATTTATTAAATTGTTTTGGCTTCTTCCCCCCCCCCCTATTTTCTAATGAGACATATCCTAAAGACATATCCTAAACAGCAACTCATGCAGCCAAACCTCCTGGAATGAAAAAGTCTTGTATTGGACAGTGTTGGCTTCCCAGGAATGCTGGCTGCAGTTCCCTAACCATTATTCTAAGGTCTATGATTCCATTGATACTGAAATGATTGCTGAGCTGGAAATATTTTGTTCCCCCTATATATTCTACACCCTTCCAGTATAGTGGAAATTGGTCTTCTTTAGGAATGCCTTTGATGGATATACACCAGATACTAATCATTCTAAGTCACATAGGTATATATTTCTCATTAAACTGTTGAAAAGTATGCTGCTTATGCCAACAGCATAACTCAAAATCATTACATTTGGACTACAGATACACTCCCATTTTTAGACTTCTGATATCCACTCACCAATTACTCTTTGTTCTGAAATGCACAGAAATAGTTCATTAAGTTATGCAGCCAAGAAGATGAAATTTCCTACATTTCATAAAGACCATATTGAAACACACAAATGCCATGTATTAATTTTACTAATATTGACTTCTGTTAAGTTATATTGGGGGAGGAGAGTAAAGCAGCATAAGAGTTATGATCTACTTTTTAGTGGTATAACCTTTGTAGGGCTAGGAAGTGAGAATATAGTTTCATAAACTATAAAAGTAAGTTTAGCTTTAAATCTCATAGTCTACGATGTACCTGGACTGATTACTTAGCCAGAAAGTTATATCCACGTTTTGCTCTTGGCACATAAATCTCTAAGCATCTTGGGACTATGTTATCTGACACATCACCTTTGCCATTATAAGCCAGGTTGATCACTAAAGCCATAAATTGAGGTCTTCTTGCATGGGCAGAATCTCACCTTGCAGGCTGACTACCTTAGTAGTGCTGAAGGCTCATTATACAATTCATGAAACATCTGTAAATGTGGTGGAAAGTGGTCCAGAGTCACAGGAGGGAGGGGCTATTTTCCAGAGAGCAAAAAGATAGCTGAGCTTGGAATTTCTGGTATGCAGGAAGAGGGTGAGGCTGGTAGTATCCTCCCCTAGCAATTCACAGAATACTGTATACCAATAGTTAAGCAGGCAGATGCTTTAGTCTGGCAAATAATAAAGACCTACCCAGACGTAACAGTAATTATGTGTTTTAGGTGTCAGTTGATTGCTATATTTTTGTTTCATTCTTGTTTCTTCACTTTTTAAATTAAATGTCATTTTGTATACTCTTTTAACCTATGTTTTGCATTTTGTACTTATACTGTGACAGTTATGATAAAGGGAAATGATTAGTTATTGTTACCATTGTTGTTATTGTTGTTGCGATTTTCTAATAATTTTCCATATTCAGATGGACCAACATCAAGAATATAACACCCTGGACATTATACTAATTGAAGAAAAACTAATTTTCTCTCTCTTTCTCTCTGTCTCTGTCTCATACTATATATTTATAGTATGTAGGTAGGTAGGCAGGTAGGTGTACATATGCTTAGGTTTTTGAATTGGCCCTGGATTACCAGAATTTTCCAAATATTCTTCAGAAGAGAATCTATAACAACAATGTAATTCTCCCAATAAATCTCATGTAGCTTCAAACAGGTTCTTAAATTTAAACATTCCAAATTCAGTAGCTCTTTGACAAAATGTGCCAGACACTTAAAATCTAGCTTTTGTGAAAGCGTCTGATATTTTTTAGCAAAATAATTCAATAAATTCTGTTCTCTGATCTGGAGTAAAGTTGCTATATATTATTTTCCCATATGTTATTTTTTTTATTTTTCAACTGCATTTGTTTGGTTATGGTACAAAAACACTTTATACTGTATGTAGACGAACATCTGCACTGCGGGACTTTCATCACCTAATAAAAATTCAGAAATTTTGTAATCCTAGGAAATTTTTAAGTATCAGAAACATAACCATCCATAATCTAAATTCATTCATGAAAAATAAGCTGATGAAAATGTACAGGATGTATTTCATGTTTTTCCTGGAGGGATCTCAATTTCATTCCATCTCAACCACTTTTTTTTTTCATTTTAATTCTATTGCGGCTTCATTGCTTTATCAATTTAGCAATAATAGAAGTAGACCCTTTGGCAACACGTGTTATTAAAAAAAGTGCTGATCACAGATCTCATTATTAACATAGTTATAAAAATAGTCAACCTGGATTATTATCTCACATAAATGTTATATGGAATTAGTCCAAGACCAAGTGAAGGAAGTTCGTTCTCCACTCCATAACGATGATGAAAATGCATCTTGATGCTTTAAAATATGTTTAATGTATAGTGGCAGTCTTATTCCACGCTCAAATAGATGTAGACTTCTGCCATCAATTTCAGAGGTAAAATGTTATAATTTCTACATCAAAAGAAAAAAGGAAAACAGCACCATAGGATGGAGTTTCCCTGAAATTTTATTTTTGTTACTTGCTACTATAAATATATATATATATATATATATATATATATATATATATATATATATATATATATATATATATATATATATATATATATATATATATATATATATATATATATATATATATATATATATATATATATATATAAATGCAATCAGTAATCATACCAAGAATATAATGTCCAGGCCTATTGGCTGCATTTTTAGACTTATCTGATTTCACTGTGTGAAATCATATACATATACATATACATATACATATACATATACATATACATATATACATATATACTGTGTATATTCAGTTATATATACACACACACACACACACACACACACATACACACACACATATATATGTGTGTGTGTGTGTGTGTGTGTGTGTGTGTGTGTGTGTGTGTGTGTGTGTATTACTGAAATCAGATAAGACTAAAAATGCAGCCAATAGGTCTGGACATTATATTCTTGGTATATAATGTACCAGCAGCATTGCAAACCTGAAATGGAGACAAAATTATGTACTATCTAGGAATCCAAGAATCCCTTCCATGAACAAGAAGATTCATTCTTTTTCCCAGAAAACTAGCAGAAGATGAGGTTGTTGTTGTTGTTGCTGCTGTTTTCAATCCCAGGACCTCGTTGAACTCTTCTTCTGGGATTCAGTCCTAAAGCCTCTGCAGCAGATTTTTGAGGCACATTGACGGGGGTGCAAGGCAACTGATGAAGTGATCGCCCTAATTTCTTCAAGCAGTCTGTAAATGAAACAGACTGAGAGTTAGGGCAGGCAAAACAAAGCATTTCTTTACACAGCACGTAATTAACTGCGGACTTCATTATCAGAAAACATAATGATGGCCATTAACCTGAACGGCCTTTAAAGGGGAATTAGACACATTCATGGAAGGCACATTGATAAATGCTTGCGCTGTCTAAAAATATTTGATTGGGACTTTAAGAAAGTAAATACTAAAAGAAGATGGGACTTCCGCCCAATCCAAGTGGGTGAATGTTGTGAGTAGAAATCCAGTTAGCAATCCTAGTCGACCACTTGTGACTCCACTCTATTTTTGTTCCTGCACTTGATTTAGTTGGCCTACTTCAAGCCTACAAGAAATACTGTAATTCTGTTTAATTGATGCAGGCTACTGTAACTGAATTTTGAAAAACACAGTATTTTCCTTTCCCTGCTTCTTACATATTTATTATCATATCATATATCATCATATCATCATATCATCATATCATATCATCATATCATCATATCATCATATCATATCATCATATCATATCATCATATCATATCATCATATCATCATATCATCATATCATCATATCATATCATATCATCATATCATATCTCTGTATTTTCTTTCTAACAGATTCTTCCATTCAAGTTTTGCTAGCTGTCACATACTTTCCTGTATGATCATCTCTGTAGTTCTTTACAGTTCGGTCAGAGGGACAAGCAAGGAAATCCTGCTTGCGTCCTGGCCATCTGCTGCCTGACAGGATCCCTATCTGAGCTCCAGGACTGACTCTCATTGCTGGTGTTGGGGAGTTCCTACACTATCTCTAGCTAGAATACAAATACCAGTCTGGTACTTGTATTCCCTCATTTCTGTGAGGTTAGGGGAGAATTGGCCAGAATGGCATCCCTTGGAATACATTTGTCCTGAAAGTTTTACTGGCTATGACAAAGACTGAGTTCTTCTGAAAAGTTTTTCAGCTTAATCTGATGATGACACCATCCATTTGGCCTAATGGTTAAGGCACAATATAGAGATTGTGAATTCTACTCCAACACTGGGCATGAAAGCTGGCTGGGTTACTTTGGGTCAGTTAATCTTTCTCAGCCCAATCCACCTTACTGTTATTGTTATTTGTTATGAGAAAAATAGGAGTATTAGGTATGCCTGCTTCCTTGAGTTATTTATCAAAATAATAAAAGTGGGATATAAACAAACAAACTACTGTTCTTGGAGAATAAAGTCCCTAAGTGATTACATTGAGAGACAGACCTTATTCTTATCGAATATGACAATTGTATACATGTCAGCAGTCATTGCATTTTGCCCCACTCCTATCTTTGATCAATGGTGTTCATCCAGCATTCAATACTCTGTAACCACAAATATGTAAAGAGAAAACAGAAATCTATTCAACAGGCCTTGAGGCAAAGAACTGAGAACGTATCTAATATAAGAAGTGAACAACAGCCAGTGATAGACAGACAGACAGACAGACAGACAGAGGTACGAATGATAAATCTAAAAGATTTAGTTAAATTCAGATGATTCAATTTAAGCATTGCCTAACTCCAGACTGAGTCTGGGCAGCTCATGATTTTAAAAGACAAGGTAAGGAATACAATAAAGAGAACAAGATGGCAAATTGGTCAATATCACCCACCCATACAAATATATCCAACATCGCACCCCTCAACCATTTCATCCCAAGGCCTGAAAATCTTTAGACTTTCCAACACACAATCAGTTGGGAGTTGCATGGATCTCAGGTGGAAGCTTATTTTAGAGGGGAGGTAACTTAACAGAGAAGGGACATTTGGTATGATATGGGTTTCGTGGATTAAACAATGCCATCTTTCAGGACCTTGAAGTGGACCTATAGCAGCATCTGTTCTCCAGAATGAGGTTCCCAGCAAAATTTGAACACTTGCCCAACACTGATGTTTCGAAGGACCCTGAAGTCGTGGCTCTTCAGCCAGGTCTTTGGTCAGAACTATTAATACCCCTTTCTTCACTTTCCACATTTTCATCAGTGCTTATTTTTCTTTCTCTGCCATCTTTGTTTTATTGGGGTTTTTTCATGTATTGTTATTAAATCTTATTAATAATGTGTAAACGACTTAGACTTGCTGAGAGTTGGGTGGCGTATAAATGAGAAAAAAAATTGGAATCACCACTAGATTCCATTGGTTACAAGCAGGGGCAGGTTGCTTGTCCTTCGCGCTACCAGTGCGCTGAGCGCGCATCGCCATTTCACAAAATCTCACATGCACGCGCGTCCCCTTGCTAGATTTTGCTTCTGCGCATGCGCAGAAAGCAAAATCAGCCCAAAAATTCCCCCAAAAAAGATGGCGTCGCGCGACAGACCGGCAAAGATGGCACTGGAGCTGTCGTGTGCAAATAGCGCCATCTGCTGGCCGCTACCGGTACTGTAGAGTGGACCGTACCGGTAGGAACCCACCACTGGTTACAAGGCAGGTCTCTCTTTACTGGATCCCATGCTTGAAACTGCATAGTTCACCCCTTAACCTTTTGATGAATGGAAAGGAAGCAGCTCTTTATTGGCAAGAAGTCACTGGATCACTTTTATTTGTAATGGGAAATTCAATTATTTCAAATGCTTATGTGAAAAATGCACATACCTAAGTTGCAAAGAGCAACATCTGTCCTGGTTTGAGCTATAACAGCAAGATGTTGCTTCAGGGTAAGTCTTTAAGATGAACACTGCCTTCAAGATTAGTGAAGGCTTTGAACTGAGGGAGATGCTCTCTCTTCAAAGCACCGCTTGTTTTTCCACCCTGCTTTTAAAAAAGCAGAAACTAACAATTGCCATATTTTTAATACTACTTCAAGGAGCATCAATCCACCTTCCTTCTCTCTCTGCTCATCCCTCTTTCCCTCTCCATATGTTTTATACAGAGGATGAATGTTATACAGGCATTTTTGTTAACTTGAAAACTTTCTTCTTTTTATCTGGTCAACAAGAAGAAAAAGGAAGGATAGGGAATCATTTTATATCTTACATTTTCAAACAACAACAGCAACAACAACAAAATATCTCGCTTTCATGTGAGATGAATGGCTATACAAATATGATACATAAGTAAATAACTAAAAAGCCAGTGAGAGAAATGTCAGTCTTGCAGAAGCCTCAGAGCAGGGGTGAGTTCCTCCCAGTTCGGACAAGTTTGCCCGAACTGGTAGCGACCCACTGGTGACATTACTGAACTGAATCGGTCCGTGGGTGCCATCTTTTTTTTTTAAGTGTCAATTTTTTTTACTTTTGGGAAGGTTTTTCCTGTTCTGCCGCTTGAAAGAAGGCCCTCCCTTCCACCCCCAGGTTTATACTTACCTTTATTCCTTCTTCCAAAGCCCAGCTGATCAGCTCCTCAGCTGTGTTTCGGGCTGATTTCAAGCTACTGAGCATGCGCGAAAGCAAAATTGCACGTGGAGACGCGCAAAACGTGCACTTCTGTCGCGATGTGAGCTGGTGGGGAAGGTAAGTAGAACCCACCCCTGCCTCAGAGCAATGCATTCCAAACTATGACAGCTTTTCAGAGTTCTAGGAAAATATTGTTACAGTCTAAGAATTTGTTGGGGATCACTTTCATTGTTACTGCGTGGTTTGTGATGTGAAAGCTGTAAAATGAGATGAGCATGGGAATCCATTTCTAATTGATGTACAGTAATTCATTTCCGCCCTAGACGCGGCTAAGAATCTTACACATTATCCACGAAGCTGCCTCATCTTCCAGTTCCCATTTACAAATCTATTTCAGTGTATAATTTTTGGCCTATGTTTCTAAGTGGAAACTGTGTTAATAGGAGGCTTTTCCATGCTACACATTGCTGCAGAGAAAACAAATACTGTGCTACAGTAGAAATGCTGGCCTGCCAAGTTAAATTTTCATTCATCTGCTGTAACTGTATTACATAATTTTTACAAGCCTGGAAGATCTATTACCCTCCAAATTACCATCTCATTAGCAAGTCTGCTAGCAGGTAGAGTTTTCTAATGGGTTAACAAAGAATGAGAAAAGGTTATTCAAACAATAACATTCAAATGATCTAGGTTTAAATTGCTAAAGATCATTTCTCAAATCTGAGACATAAACTGTTTAATTATGCGTTGGCCTTTAAAAATCACATATACAATCAAGTGAATTAATTTGATTTTTTTTTTGCTGGAAGAAACATTTAGTGCCACATTCTGTTTCCAAATATGACTACCAGATGCGTCTAGGTATTACAAGGTATCAATTTTTGTTGTATGGGAACTATGAATGGCTCCACGTTTTGTATTGTTGATTTAAGAGTAGGATGATGACTCAGAACTTTGAAAGTTCTTTTGAAATATACACATACACATATCATAAAGTGACCAGATTTTTTTTTGTTTTAGCGGGACGGGGGGGGCGGGCCCGCCTGGGCGCCGCCATTTGTTTTGCCCTCTGCGCATGCGCAGAGGGCAAAACAGCAAATGTTGGCGTCCGGGGGGGAGGCAGGAGGGTGCTTGGATGCCTGCAGCTCGTGACAGGTAAGCTGCCGGCTGCCTCCTTTCCCCGTCTCCGCCTCCCGTTCGTTGCTTGCCAGCCTGGCCGAAGGGGAGGCAGGAGGCGAGGAAAGGCCTCCCGAAGGGGAGGCAGGCTCCCGAAGGGCTGCCGGCTCCCGAAGGGGAGGCGGGAGGCGAGAAAAGGCCTCCTGCCTCCCCTTCGGCCGGGCTGGCAAGCAACGAACGGGAGGCGGGAGACGGGGAAAGGAGGCAGCCGGCAGCTTACCTGTCATGAGCTGCAGGCATCCAAGCGCCGTGGTCTCCCGGTCACCCGCCCGGCCCCAGGGCAACGGCGGCAGCGAGGCGACAGGGGGAAGGAAGGGGAGGGGGACGAGGAAGGGCTGTTTGCGCCGCCGGCTCCTCGTCCCTCACCCCTCCCCCCGCATCCCAATAGCAGCGGCGCCTCCGAGGGCAGGGCTAGGGATGGGGCGGGGGAAGGAGAGGAGGAGCAGCCCCCCTTCCCCCTCTCCCCAGCAGGGAGACGGCTCTCTGAAATTCCGCCCGACTTGCTTCCGGTACCTCTCTTTTGCTTCCCCTTTTAAGGTGACCAGACGTCCCGCTGTTTCCGCATTCTTTTCAAAAAAGCAGGACTTTTTGAAAAGAATGCGGGATGCGGGACACACGCTTGAAAAGCGTGTCTGTCCCACCAAAAGCGGGACGTCTGGTCACCTTAACATATTATGATTGAAAACCCTTAATAGAGAATTGAAATTTCATTTGTGATGTGGAAAAGCTGAAGAAATTCATATATTCTCTGAAGTATTTATTTGTCTGTTTACTGGTCTTTCATATTGCCACATAAAGAGCTTACGGCATGGAAACATTTGCTACATGCATTTTTTTTTACTTCTTTCTTTTAAGTGTGAATAGAGAGTGGTACCATTACTCAAAAGCACAGGAAGTTCAGAAGCAAAATGAGGCACTAATGGGGAGTTACATTTCCTGTTACTCTATACTAAGCCCTGGAATGTGTATTTCAGAACAATAATCTCAAATCAATGAAACCTACATTTCACTATCTTGTTTGCAAACTGCAAATATTCCTTTTGACATAATGGTTGCTATTATCCTTGGTTAGAAATGGTAGCTAACTAAGACAGATTGCAGCAGATAATAGCTGTTAGTAGCAGTCATAAAAATATAGCTATTAAAAAAGACTAACCCCCATTCTAATTGATATCATTTCCCTCCATTATCTTTAATTGCTGCTATTTCGTGTTCACTATACAAATCCATTTGCTTCTCGACTTAGTTTCTAGAATGGATCAATAGCAACATTTAGAAAATGTAGCAAAGGACACTACTGTAAGATGCAAAAAAAAAAAAGAAATAATAAGAAGAATCACCCATAGTAGGACCACACAACAGCTCTGGGAGTCCAACTCAAGGTCACAAACTTACACAGAGCTTTTCACATTCCTCAAATTTTTTCATCAGGGAAAAAATGACAAAGAAGTTGTGTTTGTTAGGAATGTGCAACTTGTTAATTTCTTCCTTTTATTTTCCTTTCTCTTTTATTTACATTTGATGATTCATTATTTTCACAATGTTGTAAAATGAAAATTTTGTGCATGGTTTTCTGCAGTATATGTAAGTGCTGCCCTAAATAGTTCCTGAACTTTTCAATGCAAAATAGTAATAGCCATAGCACTTAGACTTATATACTGCTTTACCCTGCCTTATAGACCTCTCTAAGTGGTTTACAGAGTCAGCAGATTGCCCCCAACAATCTGGGTCCTCATTTTACCGACCTCAGAAGGATGGAAGACTAAGTCAACTTGAGCTGGTGAGAATTGAACTGCTGAAATGCTGTCAGCCAGCAGTCAGCAAGAAGTAACTTGCAGTACTGCATTCTAACCACTGTGCCACCACAACTCTGCTTTTGATATTTGACATATATATTGTTTTCCTGCAAATTTGATACATACCTTTTTACGTGCAAATTTCATAAGCTGTTTTAGAAAAAAATATATAATAGTGGTAGCAATTCTCTTTTTTAAGTAGCAAATGTTTGCAGATATTGATCTGATAAAGAAGTATATATGCTAGCGGATCTGACGACTCCTATTTTTTCATCATACATGCACACATACTCAGTTTCTCTCACACATATATACAGTACGTGTACTGTAAAATATTACTATAAACATGATCATAGCTCATCAAATTTAATTATCGTTTCATCAGTGAATAAAGTAGTTATTAAATGGTGATATATGACTTGTGTGATACTGATGATCTCATTTCTAAGAAAGTACTAACTTCTTTTTACCATGCAATTTCTGTAACATGAAAAATTACAGAGACAACCTTTGATGGTTATGCTGAATCAAAGTTGATAATATAGAACAGCAGAACATTTGAAATGGAAACATTCTTGGATACTTTACCTAGGTCCTTATGTAAATGGTTAAGGATATTGAATAATGCCAAGGCTTTTGCTGTTGAATTGAAGCCATGCTGTCCTGTTAAGAATTTTCAAGGAATATGATGTTTATTGATGAATAATCTGATATGAATACCTAGTATGTAATTATTTAGTGTCAGGAAGCTTATTAACTTTCATTGCTATGTGACTTTCTTAGCTTTAAAAACATGTTTTGTATAGAGCATCTGGTGATAGAATATTTAAAAAATGATTACATGCTTTTTTCAATTGTCCCCACATCATTGTTTGGAGTTCACACAAAAAAGAATAAGGGAAGAGCACTGTGTCCAAAAAAGGAGCAATTTACACAAACACTCGGCCTCCAAAACAGTCATAGGAACATGGACACCTTACTGACCCTTCTCTGTCTAGAACTTCAACAGATACCTTCCATTGAAACCCAAGACACCAGGATTTATCAGCAATTTCTACTCTACCTTAGGTTACCAGGACAAAGCCAGGCTAAAATAATTCCTAGGGTTATGAGGAAAGTCTTTCTGAGATCCCAGGAGGAAGGTGTATAGTATAATATATAATAGGGACTGTGGAACACTAGAAATACATGTATAGGTTTTGAGAATAAAAATACAGCAGTGAAAAATTCCATGGGAAAAATTCTATTATACTGGAAGATTTTTACACTGCAATTTGCTCTTTATTTATTTATTTTATTAATTTAGAACAGTGATGGTGAATCCTTTTTGGCTCAGGTGCCAAAAGGGTGCACATGCACACAATAGCATGCACGAGCGTGCTCACATCCATAATGCAATGCCCTCCCCTGCACATGTGCACACCCCCTGCGGCCCCCACACACATGTGCACAACCCCCGCGCTGCCTCTTGTGCATGCGCACAGGCCTCACTGAAGCCTCCAGACTTCCAGTAGGCCCGTTGGGCTGTTTTTCGCTCTCCCCAGGGTTCAGGAAAGCCTCCTGAATTGGGCCATTTTTCGCCATCCCCAGGCTTCAGGAAAGCCTGGGGATGGCGAAAAATGGCCGAAAAGAAGGCTGAAAATCAGTTGGAGCTGACATAGGGCAACGCCTCACGTGCCCTCAGATATGGCTCCGCGTGCCACCTGTGGCACGCCTGCCATAGGTTCGCCATCACTGATTTAGAACATTTATACAGATGCCCATCTTATCAACAATTCCAATCAAAATTTAAAACAACATACAAACCCATAATAAAACTATAAACCTAAACACATTAAAACATTAAAAACAAGAAAGACCTGGCACAATGTCAAACTTCTAATGTGCCATTATCCAATCTTATCCCAGCACTGGGGGAGGGGGGGATGGACGGACCAGGTTTTCAAAGATTTACAGAAAGGCTAAGAGGGTAGAGGTCTGCCAAACTTCAGGGGGGACAGTGTTCCTTAGGGCAGGGGCTGCCACAAAAGGACACCTTCCTAGCTCCCATCAGAAGACAACATTTAGGGGAGGGGATAGGAACATGGCCACCCAATAATATTTATTTATCATTAACTGTTACTTTGAAGTTTATGACAAAGCTGCATGGCAGAACTCTGGACGAACAATACATGGAAGCAAAGCAGTAAAGAAAATGTATCTCTTTACTGCCATCCAGTGATCTTCCAGAGTTTTGCATACCAGGTCTGGTTTGCAATGTTACGTCTTATTTATTTATTTTTATTTATTTACTTTATTTTATTTATTTATTTATTATTTATTATTTATTTATTTTATTTATTTATTTATTTATTTATTTGTTTGTTTATTTATTTGTTTATTTATTTATATCAAATTTTTTTTGGGGGGAAACCATTTCCCTCACAGAAGGACATTTCCTACTTTCTCTACAGAATTCCACTCATGAAGAACAATCTGAAACACACAATCATGTAACACTTTGCAAAACAGAGAAACTGCTGAAGGATTTCCCCATTAGATACATGAAATAAAAGTGCATACGGTTATCATTAGTTAAATTTGGCATCCCAATTCTTGACCTTTTATACAGGCAATAATGTTTTCATGAAGTATCTCGGGAACACATACTTTTATTTTTAAGATGACATTACACACTTAAAACACAGTTGTGCTCATTTGGGGAGAGATTGTTGGCATTTAACTAGAACTTTGTGTACATACAAAGCCAATTAAAAAAATACCAAAAGAATGGTAAATAAACATATGGTGTTTATTGCTTTTTCAGTACATTGGTTGTTGAGACAGTATTACTAGCAGGAGAGCTAATGAAAGTGAGAGAAAAGAGAAAACAAGCCTAGAAGCATGATGGCATGAGCAAACAGTAGACTTTGCTGAAAGTTGACACACAACAGGGCAGATAATGATGTGCAAATATTTTTATGGTGGTATAAAAAGACAATGAATAGAATGAACTTGCCTTTTTGCTCAAGATGTTCTCCTTCTCCAAGAGCTGCTTAGTTGTCCAATCATGGGCTGAAGACCATCTTAAATTTGTACAGCAGAGTTCTTACGATCATGGATGGGCTTTAAGCTGCACTTTTTACGCTGACAGGTTGCGATAATGATCTAATGGTCTACAGTTCCTTTGATTATTTCAATATTTTCCTCTTTAATTTTCTACTAACGGAATTTGATAGTGATATCCTATTATTTATTCAGCATCCTAAAACCAATACAATTCCCTTTTTTGTAATATTGATGCTATGACACTCCTCTTTTAATTCCTACACTATCTTTGTGATCATGCCCAGATTAAGTTTGTTATCTGACTTTTGAAGGTCCCATAACTTCGTCTTCCCAGCAATCTTTCCTTACATCTTCTACATTCTCTAATTTGTATTTCTCAATTTTTGAAATTCTTCTGTTTCTCTCCAAAGACACTACATTTTCTTCCTTCAGTCCCCTATGCTTCAGAGTCTGCCTCTTAAGGCATCTATATGGCACCATACTCTCTCTTTTATCTCCAGAAGGAACAGGGAAGGAAATGAGAAATTTTAAAATTCAGTAGATTCTATGGAGGAATTGATTTAGCTAAGGTAGAAAGAGAAGGATATAATTGATTTAAATGGCTTTAAAACTGATTAGCCAAATCAATGGAAGCTAAGTCTGAAGAATAAGAATATTTTTTTACCTATCCTGCTTGATAAAATATTATCCCTATAAATTTAAAGGAAGTATATATCTGAAGCCTGGTCAGAACTCTTATTAAGGATTTCTCCCTGACAACACACGTTCCACTGGGAAAAACAGAATTATGAATTGATTTGGTTTGAACTAGCAAGTTAAGATCTCCTATATCTTAGCCAATAATATTTTGTGAATTTGCCTGGTTTAGAATATAATTATTCTCCCAAGGGCAATAATGCTGTTCATGTATTATCTAAAATCAAGTCATCCTTCTGACTTATTCTTTCATTGATGTAATTGGAATAAATGGATCACATTGCTTAAAACAATTGTGGCTCAGGGTAGTTATTGTAAATATGGGTGTGGGTATGAGGTAACGAAACAACTGGAACACATAAAATGAAGTTCAAATTTCTTATACAGAAAGACAGTAATTAATATATTAAAAATAGTCTGGTGATGGGTTGCAAACAAGAAGAGTTAGCCAAGTGTTAATTTAAAGTACACTATTTTACAATATTTTTATTAGGAAAATCAAAATGACACCAAAACCCATAAATATCCAAATAAATTATGTTCTGTCCCAGGTCATAACTTAAATGGAAGTATCTATGACTTCACTTGAGGCAGAATGGGGATATCTAACTCCCCCATCTTCAAGTCAAATTAATATTTGTGATCCACACCAAACACAATAAAAGACCAGCATATAGTACAGTATTGATAAAAGAAAAAAAATGGGGGTGAGGGGAAATGCAAGAAAATCCTGAAACATTTAGCAAATAACAGTTGATAGCATTGAAGAAGAAACCAGCTGGTTCCTAACAGCTACAGTTATTGATAAGAATCTTGCAACTCCTTAGAGGTCTCTGAAGAGTGGTCACTCAGAAGAAGAATAGTTTCCTATCACAATGACTATGAGAGTTATTGTTCTGATCCAGCTCTCCAAACATGACAAACCCTCTGAAGTTAACTCAAAGATTCCTTTATTAGGAATGCCTGCAGCCCCGGCAAAAAGTTTCTCTCTCACCGCAGGCTAACAAGTCTGTCCGGCAGGGAGATAAATAGTTGTCTGCCACATCTATTCATTTCCGCCCCCTGCCTTTTTATCCCCAGAGCTAGGGTGGGGCTTCGCTAGCAGCAGTGGCTCTTCCATCCCAAGGATCGGCCCATGAATTTCCACTGCTCTCCTCTCCTCTGCCTTCTGCGCATTTGCACATCAGGCACTGGACCCAGCTGTTCCTCCTCTTCCTCATCAGCCACCTCCAGACCTGGGGACTGTTAACTCTCCATCTGAGGGATGATGGATGGCCCAGTCTCTCTCTCTCTCTCTCTCTCTCTCTCTCTCTCTCTCTCTCTCTCTCTCTCTCTCTCTCTCTCTCTCTCTCTCTCTCTCTCTCTCTCTCTCCAGCTCCATTCCCTCTTCCCCCTCAGAGCTCTCAGGTTACTCGGATGCTGACTCTGACTCCCACGCCTCCTTCTCCTCCTCTGATTTGGCTGCTGGAGGGGCCGGCCAATAGGCCACAACAGTTATTAACAAGAGGAAGCATTAAGCTCAGGGGTGGGTTCCTCCCAGTTAGGACCGGTTCGCAAGAACCTGTAGCAACCCGCTGGTGATGTCACAATGATATCACCGACCCGGTCTGTGGGCGCTGCCATCTGTTTTCTTTTGAATTTTTTTTATTTATTTTTTAAAAATGACTTTTTTATTTTTTCCTTCTGAGCATGCGCAGAAGCCGAGTTCTGGCACTGTGCATGCGGTCGCCATCTTTTTTTCGGCTTTGTTTTCCCCACCGGATTTTTCATTATTGTGCATGTGCACGCGCCCATGGCGCGCCCACGTGGGAGGGAGCAAACCGGCAGCGAGGTAAGTTGGAACCCACCCCTGATTGAGCTTGATCGCCACTGGGATATTTTACTAGTACATATAAGCAGATTTTACCTTCAAGTCTGAACAGAAACAAGTTTGGCTTTTGATGGGAAGCCTTCAACTACTTACACAGATAGTCCTTGACTTACAACCATTCATTTAGCAACCACTCAAAGTTACAATGGCACTGAATAAAGTGACTAATATCTGGTACTGGCACCCATCCCAGCATTCCCATGGTCACAATCAAAATTCATGTGCTTGCAATTGGCATGTAATTATGATGGTTGTAGCATCCCGGGCCATGTGATCACCATTCCCGACCTTCCCAGCCGCTTTCCAACAATCAAACTCATTGAGGGGAAGCCAGATTTGCTTAACAACTGTGTGGTTCACTTAATCAGTGATTTGCTTAACAACCATGGCAAAAAAAAAATTAAAATAAAATTGGGCATGATTCACTTAACAACTGTTTTACTTAACAATGGAAATCCTGATCCCAATTTTGGTTGTAAGTTGAGGACTACCTGAATATCTACTAGCTGCCTTTCTAATAGGTAGAACCCCAAGCCAGGGCCAAAGTAAATAGTCTTTTCTGTGGACCATATAAGATATCACAGAAGCTCTAGGGAAAGATCAGGGATAAGGAGTGTGTCAGGGTTCCAAATAGCATCCAAAACTAAATCAGAGTCCGAGGCAAAGTATTCCTCAAAGTTCCAATTTATTAACAGAGCCATGTTGGCACATCTGTGAGAAACCTGAATCTAAAGCTACGAGGGTTTCTCCACCCAGTTTAAAGTTCATTCCCTTGCCCCCACACCCACAAGTTCATCATGTTGATCAGTTGCCTTTTGCCAATGTCTCCGTTACTCCCATCAGTTTCCGGGCAGGTGCTGAACAAAGGATGACCTTGAGAATCTAGAAGGAATTTGTTATGGATACATCTCTATATCCCTCATGCAACAGCTCCTCCCAAGTTCCCACAGCAAGAATACATTCTAAAGCATAAAGTGTGGCAGGCCAAAGTCTCCAATCAAAGATGGCTTCGGCCTGACAGAGTGATTTTGCTATAGAAGGGATGGGAAAGTTTGGATCTGTCATTTTGGATAACTAGATCCTAAATCCTCTACTTTAGTTTAACCAATTTTTTTAATCAAGTCCAAAAGCAGCTAGCATTGACAAGGTAAGACTGCAATGTGCCAAATCATCATTAAGTCAATAATCAAAAGCCTCTGTAAAGTTCTATATTTAATTTTGGAATTCAGGTATGCTGTAAAAAGAAAAAAAATTTTAGAGCAACAAGCAGCAGCTGTTTTCTTTGTCCTATGATGTTAGGTATAACAAAAGACAATGAACACAGAACATTTCTCTACACAACTCTGAAAAGGGTTATGGTTGCTTTAAATGTCTCATTAACTATGTGATTACTATCTTAACAGAGCCACCACCTTTTTACTTCTTAACATAGCCACCACCTTTTCAAGGCTTCCATAGAAGCATAATAAAAGATAGATTATGTTTTAATGAACTGTGGAGAAATACTATGCTTGTCTTTATGAGTTCCAAAGCACTTCTGAATCAATTTCAAAACATCAAATTACATGAGATGTTCTTGCTGACAGCTTCACCTATTACAACATAGCTCAGCTCCCAGAGCATGCCCAGCCCAACTATATTTTCAGTCCATAACCTCCATCTCAGGACTGACTTTGAGCTACGCATTTAGACATTATTGTTCCCCTTATCCCTGTTTTTATAGCTTCTTGCTCAATAAAGAATTGTGGAGAATGGGAAAGCTTCATATTGTGTTGGGTTTTACTAGTTTGTTTAATAAAAGTATTATCTAATAATGCATTTTAGACTCTCCCCCACCCACCCACCCACACTGGAACAACTATGATTGCACTGTGTATTTTGTGAGAACGTATCTTCAGCAACTGATTAACCATTAAGTGGTGATAGTTTGTTCATTTATGTTACAGCATATGAATGATTCCAAAGCATGATGAAAATTCTAGTCTTATGTCAATACATGAAGAGAAAAAGAAATCTGAAGGAAGAAATGTGCTAGATGCTTTCAGAAGTTCAACCTGAAATCTTAAATCAGTGGTTCCCAACCTGTGGTACGTGTACCACTAGTGGTACGCGAGGGCCTTCCAGGTGGTACGCGAACACTTTCGGGGTCATGAACGATTTTTAGTTAGTTATTTTTTACTTCACAAAAATGTTTACTGCCTAACACAACTGTTGCCACCCCACCCACCTGGTCCCAGCGGCCCGAAAATCCAGTTGCTGGATGCGCAGGGCCAAAAAAGGAATGGTACAATTATGGAAATAAAGTGATATCTGATCGAATTTAGTTTCTCTGGAATCAGGTGGTACGCGGCGACTGTGCGGGACCTCCAAGTGGTACTCGATCACAAAAAGGTTGGGAACCACTGTCTTAAATCAATCAATACACAATATAGCCTGCTAATACATTAAGAATGAGGTCACTTGTTTTATGAAGTCTTTAGTGAGCCACCAGGGAAGTGGTTCTTCCCCAAAGATAAATATAGAAGAAAGCAAGGGAGAGAAATTATGCTACACACTAACACCTTAAGACAATGCTGTTTATTTTTATGCATTGTTTTTTCATACAAAAGTTTAACAGAATGGTTCAAGTTAATCTATACACTTGCCTGTAGACTATAAGCAAACGACTTCACATGCAGGAAGCATCTGTCGATGCTTGAGGGCAAGGGTGAAGTGGGAAACAATGGGGCAGCTTAAGAAAGAATGATTGACTCTAGGAAAATAAGGAAGTTCACACTCAATGTGACATCCAAGCTTTAAATATGAATTGCAAGAAATCAGAAGGGAGAGATAACCAGTGCTTTTCGCATACCATACGATTCACGCAGTGCATAAACAAATTTGGATCATTTTATTTATAAAAGTGTAGCAAAAGCTTGTTCAGTTGTGGCTGTTGGCTCATGAGATTAAAGGAAAACAGGCTAACAATATAATTTTCTATCTGCCTACTCAAGGTTAGGAAAGTTACTTCCTACAGAGT
This sequence comes from Diadophis punctatus similis, assembly GCA_023053685.1. NCBI lineage: Eukaryota > Metazoa > Chordata > Lepidosauria > Squamata > Dipsadidae > Diadophis > Diadophis punctatus. The sequence goes on along the minus strand of JALIGW010000001.1, from coordinate 106,281,367 downwards.
CTAGAATTGCAAAGAGGTTATTTAAGCACTGGTTAGCAGAGAGGTGTAGCATCAGTCTTGGGTCACTTGGATCACTTAGTTGATAATCCACCAAAAGCAATAATTGTGTGAGTGAGTGTGCATTAACACTGTGTATTGTATGTATTGAATTGTAAATTGTATATATTGGCAGAAGCAGCAGTTGTTCCATGTTTGCATTAAAATAATATGTGATTTGCCTTCTCCTTGAATGGCCAATAGAAACTTTGCTAATATAATAACTATGAAACATATAGCTAAAAATTATGCAGCTATTTTTAGAATCTCTTAGGCTGCAGTGCCTTGCATCGGGAGGGTTATTACAATATAAAAAAACATAGGATGTGACAACTTCAGTAGTGGTGTATCCTTTGAGGATCAACCTCACACAGCCTAGCCATGAAAACCTTTCTCTTTCCTCAAGACTATTTTAAAAAGAGCAAAAGCAGCATCAAACAGAAACAGGGCAAGTGAATATATTGAGAATAAACAACCTCTTTTTTTTTGTGGTCCTCCCAATCCTGCTGAAATTATACATCTGGTAATAAATCACTGTCAGATTTGCCTAAACTTGCAACAGAGGAAAACTTAACAAAGGAAAAGCTGAAAAGGCTTAACATGCCCCAAAAGACACTCCTCTTCAGCTCCACCCAATTACATTATTTGGTGATCTCATTGCCCTACTTGGAAAAATATATTTTTTAAAGATGGCTTCTGGCCACTAAAACTTTCCCCACATATGGCACATACCACAGTCTTGTAAAGAGTTGTTTTAATTTGTAAATTCAGAAAAGCAAACTCTGGAGAAGGCAATGACACAATTTCCTACTTGGCAAAACCTGGACAAAGGGTGGGGATAATCCACTGAAGCCAGAGTTGGTGATGCTGACAGAAAATATAACTGGAGTGAAATGGATTGTCTGTGACCCATTAATTCCTTGCCATCAGTGATATGATGCCGTTACAAATACACCCACTGCACCTGCAGGCATTGTAGCACAGCAGGACATCCCTGCCAATGACCTTTTCATCGCCCAACACTGTATTTACAGAGTCAACTAACCGGAGTATGGCTGCGGCACAGCTGTTTTCATTCTCTTGTTTGTGGGTGGCTTTCCATTGCTAGCTTCGCCAGGATCCTTGAAAGAACAACAGGATGAATCTCCTTCTGGGATACTTGCAGCTACATTCTTTCATCCATCAGCATTTTTGGTTTTGCAGTTCTTGAACTCTCTAACCTTGGAATCCCTCCAATTTAGCAAAAATGAATTCATTTCATTAAATGTTGGAAGGAAGGAAGGAAGGAAGGAAGGAAGGAAGGAAGGAAGGAAGGAAGGAAGGAAGGAAGGAAGGAGAGGGAGGGAGGAAGGAAGGAAGGAAGGAAGGAAAGAGAAAGAGGGAGGGAGGGAGGGAGGGAGGGAGGAAGGAAGGAAGGAAGGAAGGAAGGAAGGAAGGAAGGAAGGAAGGAAGGACAGACAACATCAGATCAGTGCTTCATATAGGGATCCAAATCAATGGAACTCATACTGGGTGACTTCAAATTTGTCGCCATTACTCAGCACAACTCCCCAAGTTGTTGTTGTTGTAAGTAGTAGGAGAAGAGAATTGTCATGTACAGAAGTCGGAGGTCCCCAAAATGAAAAAGGATAATTTTGGAATAATAAAATAAATACATCTTATGGAAATATCCACACAGAAGCCGACAAAACTGGTAGAACCTCCTGAACATAAATATACATGTTTGGTTCTTTCAAAATGCTGTCAACTGAGAATGAGATTTCCACCTATTCCCCATTTTTCCCCAAATAAAAAACACACTGGTCGTGTAGGGTAAGTTTTAGGACATACAGTATGCAAGAGGCAACTGCCATCACTTAAAGTGTTTATAATAGCCAAACCAAGCTCTGGCAGCAAGGACATTTTCACCAGGATATTTTGAAATGATCCAGGAACCTAAGTATTTTACTGCACACTTTTCTACAGCTCCCCAATATAACTCCATTCAACTTAATGCATTTTGTTTCTCCTGATATACTGTTCCTAACTTAAACCGCTTGTTCAGTGAACACTCAAAGTTATGATGGAGCTGAATGAATGAATGGTGGTTGTGACTGGTCCTTGAAGTTCCAGCCATCCCAGCACATCTGTGGTCACGTAGTCACAATCTGCAACCTTCCTTGCCAACTTCCTACGAGCAAAGTCAGTGGGGAAACTGGTAAGGAAGGTCACAAGGTCAAGTAAGTTCTCCCCCCTCTGGTACACTCTGCTCTAGCCTCTTGGCTCTTTGCTCACCCTTGTGCATGCTCCCTCACACAGCAGCAGCAGTCCTGTTGCATCTACGCTGCTTCCCCCCCCACACACACCTTTCCTAAGCGTCACTGCAGTGCTTGCTTAACAACCGGCAATTTTCACTTAATGATGGCATCAGGACTGCAAGGATTGCAATAGCTAAGCAGTATGTTTATGTGACATCACACATTATGACCGTATCACTTAGCAATGGAAATTCTAGTTTCAATTGCCATCGTAACTCAAGGATTACCTGTATACATTCCTCATAAAATACCAAATACTACCTTTTATTTTTCTACCTGCAATTCCGTGTTTTAAAATTTTTACTTCCATTTTCGCAACTTAAGTAAGCATTCTACCTAAAGTATCCATGTTTAACTGATTGCTCTGATTTACATCTAACTTGCAGGATTTTGTTCCATTTTCCTTGTCAAACATAACTACCCAAGACTTCATTATATTAAGGTTCAGATCCACACTCTCATTTCTTTATACTATCTGCTAATGTTCACTGCCAATCATTCCGTTTTTCACCCAACCACAAATTATCTGCATATGAAATCACACACACATTTGTGTCCCCAACCAACAAAATTCACCTCAAGCATTTATGGACTTTCACCTATAAATACCTTGAACAATGGGGGAGGGAGAGATGTCATATTCTCTTACTGTCTGTCCCATATTGAACCACTGATTAAACCTACCCTTTATGGTCATCCTTGCTTTATATCTATCATATAGCACACTTACTACAGTCAGCAGTTAATATTGCACTCCATACTTATGCAAAATGTTTCATATTTTTTTGCCTACTCATTTATCATGTGCTATTTATAAATCAACACACATATAATATATTTTTATCACATTCATACATTTCTCAATGACTGCCTGAAAGGCAAAAATCTGGTTGGCAAACCTCAGCCTGGCATGCAGTCACATTGCATTACTCCCATTTTGCTCATTGTTACCCTTTCAATCAGAATTCTATCAAATACATTCCCAGGCACAGTAATCCCCTGTAATTCATTCATGCTACCTTTTCTGTTGAACAGGGGAGCAATAATGGAATTCATTCAATCATCAGGCACAGATGCAGCCTCCCACACATGCTAAACAGGTTGTACGGCCACTCCACAAACAAACCACGTCCGTATTTTTAACACATCATGATCTCTCCCACATTCAGAACCTCTCTTCACCCTTGTATCTTTCACTAAATCTCTAATCTTTCATCATGATCAATCAATCATGTTTTAGACTACTATCCATTCATTTGCCACATGCACACATGAGTAAACTTATCCTTAAACCTTCTATTCAAAACAAGCAGACACTTTTTTTTCTAAGCAGATGCTCACCAAATAAAGCCCGCCTTCATTAATTATTGTGTGTCTGAAGGGCCCTATCATTTATTCTGTAATCTCTTGCCTTGTTGATATCTATCCCTTCATGTCACTTGATGGATATTTTCCCCTGAATTGCATTCATTTATAATATCGCACAATTTCTCCTCAAATTGATCTCTGTTTTTAACTATTATCACTATTCACTTGGGAAGAACATCTAAGGAACCTACAGATTTTTGCTTCCATTCACACCCACAAAACCTGTACAATGGTATTTTATACTTTCTAATGTATATTTAAGTCCTTTCATTTATAACATGCTTTACACTTTCACATCACTGCCTGTATGGTTCAGTTCCATTCCCCAGAACCGGATCGCCTTAATTCAGCTCTATGGCTGAAGGATTTAGGAAAAGCACCTTCTCTGTTGTAGTGTCTGCTTCCTGAAACAGTATCCCACCTGCCCCTGAGACCTATGTGAGTCCTTGAAAATTTGGCTTTGCTCCCAGGGCTGGGGATAGGGTGGTTGTTGAGCCACTGTTACTTTTGAGACTCATTGTGTTGTTCCATTTTGTGTGTTGTTCTTCGGGGATAAGGCATAGTGTTGTGTTATTACAAGTGTTTGTGATCTTTTTCTATTGTTCTTTTTGTTGTTCATGGTTTCTAACAGAGTCATTTCAAGTCAGACAGACTTTAAATCTAATTTAAAAAATAATAAAATAATAAATTCAGCCTTATTGCATCATTCCTCTTTGTCTTATCTTACTGGGTAGCTCTTTTTCTTTCATTTGTTCATTAAAGCATGCTCCTTAACATTTACCACTTTTAGATTCCAAATTGCAGCTTTCCGTTTGCAATGATTCTCTCTATATTATGGTAGCTATCATGCTTTGGTCAATTGAGATTCTTAAAAGAATACGTTAGTAAGATAGATAAAGTATAGATTATGTTACCATCCATAGTTATACCCATGCAACACACACTTTCCCTATTGAAGGTAAGAATACTACTATTCAATTTTGACCAGCTTGGTTTGTATGTCACAAGTGCCAGCAAAGTCCAGTTTTGTCTCAAGAATGCTTATGCTTTTATATGTGGGCTAGGATTTGTAATCTAGAGACTACCTTACACGCCAGTATATTTTTGCCTACATCCCACTAACTTGGAAACACATGCCTTGTACCCAAACATTGTAACAATGCCTATGACAGTGATGGCGAACCTTTTTTCCCTCGGGTGCCGAAAGCGCATGCGTGTGTGTGTGCTATTGCGCATGCGCAAGTGCCCACATCCATAATTCAATGCCTGGGGAGGGTGAAAATGGCCTCCCCCGCCCTCTAGAGGAGGGAAATGGCCCATTTCCCAATTTACGGTGGCCCAGTAGGCCCGTTTTTTGCCCTCCCCAGGCTCCAGAGGCTTCCCTGGAGCCTGGGGAGGGCGAAAATGCCCTCCCCCGCCCCCTGGAGGCCCTCTGGATGCCGAAAACGTCCTCCCAGAGCCTCCGCACAAGCTGAAAATCAACTGGCTAGCATGCACATGCGTGCTGGAGATGAGCTAGGGCAACGGCTTGTGTGCCAGCAGATATGGCTCCGCGTGCCACCTGTGGCACACGTGCCATTGGTTCGCCATCACTGGCCTATAACATTTTACTAGAATTCCAAAATAGTACATTGAGCAACAAAAAATTTATTAACATTGGCAGCTTCACTTGGGCCAAAACTTGGCGTAAAACTATGCTAAATTTTCTAAGATGGAAAATAGATAATATTCTGCAAACTATTGGGAGTATTTTCAAGAAGAGGAGGATTGCTGACAGAGATTCTTCTAGAAATTCATTGAATTCCCTGTTATTCTTTCTATACAGTTTTTGGTGGAAAGGCTCAGATATCAAATCAACCTTTTTCATCCGGTGAAAAATAAGGGATTATTGTTCCTGTGCCATAAAAGGGATTTGTGGTGAATCTTAAGTAAGAAATGTATTTTTGTCCATGTATTACTAGTAAGGAGATATGTTTGTGTTTACTGTTCTTGATACTCATTCTCCACTGTCAAGACCCCAGAGAGGTTAGAAAGCATGGAGTCTGAGTTTCAGAGAGAGAAGATTTCCTGCCAGTGAGAACAATTAACTAGTGGAACGGCTTGCCTTCAGAATTTTTGGGTGCTCTATCACCTGAGGTTTTTAAAAAGAGATTGGACAGCCATTTGTCGGGAATCATGTAGGATCTTTTGCTTGAGCAGGGGTTGGACCAAAAGACCTCCAAGGTCCCTTCCAACTCTGTTATTCTGTACTCTATTTCTCTTTGGATAGCAGCGTGGTATCTTTGCTTTCAAACATCTACAATCCAAGAAGACCCTGGGAAAAAGAGGGGGCAACTCCTCAACTTGGAGCCTTCTCTTTCTGTTTTTCATGCCCTAGACTGGAGGGGAAAACATAGTTGCTTACACTGTTCAGTTAAACATTTTTATTGTCTCCTCTAAGCCTTCAGAAAAGCAAATAGGAGGGAGAGGGATGATTTCCCTAGTCTGGTGTGAATAGATCATAGATATAAAAATGTGGCTAGATACAATTATGCATTAATCAGTGGGAGAAATATGTATTGTAATTCATACTTAGCGTGAGGAAAGCCTTTTATAATGCTTGTGGCATAAAAGCAATTACTTCATTGGATCAGGAACATATATACGGAAACAGTTTCATATTCATGTCTGCCTTATCAGGAACTGTCCAAAGAATAAGAGAGCTGTCCAGCAAAGATCACAAGAATCCTGGCAAGATTATTTACTAAAAATATACCAGTAGTACATTATTATTGTATCTATGACAAATAATTACTGCACTGATTCATGAGTCACAATAAGGAATGAAACACATATATGTTCCATATATAAAATTACAGTCTGGAAGTAACTGTTTAAAGAGTGGCTTTATTTAGATGACAAGGCAGTTAGCATTTTCATCTTTGGAGCACATAATTTGCATTGTAGATTCAGTAAAATATAATAATTGACATTATATAGGGCTAAAGCAGTGTTGCTTAATCTTGATGGTTTCTTAATGTTTGGATGTTAATTCCCAGAATTCTCAGCAATGGCCATGTTGGTTGGGAAATTCTGGGAGTCGAAGTCCACATCTTCTGAAGTTGCCATGGTTGGAAAATACTGGTCTAAATGAATTTTTCTGTATAGAAGCAGACTCCTTAGATTGGATCTAGACTTAATTTTAGAATATATCAGCCAAAAGCAATGTGACTATATATATATATATATATATATATATATATATATATATATATATATATATATATATATATATATATATATATATATATATATATATATATATATATATATATATATATATATATATATATATATATATGAAATATATTCCAATGAATGCACTTTTGCCATGACAAGACAATTTCCCCAAAAAATGTTTCTAGAACTAGCAATCAAAAACCACTTCTTTACCTTCTCAATGGATTTTCTTTTTAAAAGAAAAGCATGAAGGAAGATGTTATAAAATTTTGGTGAATTACAAGTGAAAAATTATTCACTGAACTATCTGTGAGATGTGATTAGAAGGACAGAATGGTTGTCCATAAAAGCCTTGTCTGGAAACTCTCTATATCACAGTTCCAGCTCATAGCATCTTTTGCACACATCCTGGAGCCATTTTTAGAAGGTCAATCATGTGAGTTATATTAGCATCCCCTGGTTATTTCTACATTTCCAAATATATTCAATGTTTGCCTGCAAGTGGCAGTTACTTTTAAAATATGCAAGTGGGGTCTTTTAAAGTAAAGACCCTACTTGATACTGAGCTTGTTCAGGAAGGATAAATGGATGGATGGATGGATGGATGGAGAGAAAGAGAGATAAATAGATAGAAATAGGCAGACTGCATAATTCTTGATAATAAAACAAAATAAAAAAGGCTCAGGACTCCAAGTACCCTTTGAAAGTTGTGGCACCTTCTCCTTGCTGCAAATGAATTATAATTTTCAATGTTGTAGAAATATATACACATGAGAAGAATACACACTAACTGAAATTTAAATCAAAGTAAATAACTTTTGTTCTTGCTTTCCACACATTTTCACCTGGCCAAACCCACTTTGGGTTTGGATTTGGATTTGGATTTGGATTTGGATTTGGATTTGGATTTGGAGGAGGAGGAGGAGGAGGAGGAGGAGGAGGAGGAGGAGGAGGAGGAGGAGGAGGAGGAGGAGGAGAATACTGTACATAAGGAAAATCTTGAAAAACCAAGCTTAATGGTAGAAATACTATTAAAACCTAAGTCATCCCACTTTTTCAATACTCTGCAAAAATTATACATTGGATACAAGATGAGCTATAGAAGGACTAAATTTAAAGACTGCAGTAATTGTAGATAGATAAAATAGGTCAATAAGAATAATTAGAAAAAAACAAAGAAATATAAAAAGCTCCAAAGAAAGATTGAGTAAATGTGTAGAAGAAAGTAGTAGTGGACCAAAGAGTAACTGGTGCACTTGGAAAAAGCACTAGACACCATAGGAATAGTTACAATCTGAACTCAACAATGATAAAACATTGCCTTAATTGGAATAGCACATATATTACAAAGATAGCTTTAACTTTCCTATCTTGTTGGCAAAGATCAGATAATCCAAAGTACCAAATTCATCAAAACAATCTGGTATATAAATAGTAATCATCATCATCATCATCAATCAATCAATCAATCAATCAATCAATCAATAATCATCATAATCTTTATAAAATTTTTATAATTTTTATAAAAACATACAAATTAAATCAGCTGGGACATACATGCCAATAAAATTCCATGAATGAATGAAAAATCTTATTCACAAGTATCTATCATTGTTATAATCACAAGCATAGTAAAGATGAACATTCCTTGCTCAAGAGAAGAGTTATTTCTGAGACATTTCCATTTCCCTTTCCTACATGCTAGAATAAAAATTAACATCTTTATAACATTTTTATTAAAGAAAACTTTCAACAATCAGGATGAGCCGCAGTGGCACAGTGGTTAGAATGCAGTACTGCAGGCTACTTCTGCTGACTGCTGGCTGACTGCAGTTTGGCAGTTCGAATCCCACCAGGCTCAAGGTTGACCCATCCTTCCATCCTTCCGAGGTCGGTAAAATGAGGATGCAGATTGTTTGGGGCAATATGCTGACTCTGTAAACCGCTTAGAGAGGGCCGTAAAGCACTATGAAGCGGTGTATAAGTCTAACTGCTGTTGCTATTTTTATGCATTCAGCTACTGAAAATATAGCTTAGAAACTGAAAAGCATGGTAAGCTCCATTCATAATTGCTTTAATGGTTAACATTTTTCTTTCAGATTATTGACTGAAAAATGAACTGGAGTTAGAAAAATGCTATTTTTCTAAGGGATTAGAACTATTCCTTAATGATTGCCTGAAAAACATGTAACTTAAGAACCTTCTCTTTTTCATTCCCCTGCATCATTTTCTGAGCCAGAAAAATCTTGGACTTGCTGAGTGTACACATTTCCGCTTTGGCAAATGTAGCCTATCTTAGCCTGTCTTGATTACTTTAATGTCCTAAGGGAGCACTTCTTATTTAATTAAGAATTAATTTCCTCTATTTAGCCATTTTGGAGTTGGTGTGTACACATTCTGTTAAATTATAGCTCACAGGTAAGGCTGAAAGAATTAGATGTTTATCAGGACTAACAGCAGGTTTCTAAAGTATGATTGGAAAACAAGCCAAAAGCAGGCTCACTGATGAAATAGCTAGTGTTTTCTGCTTTGACCCAATATCTTGTCATTCAAATCCTGATGTCTATTTCTGAAAGAAAAGAGGATGTGTTTTTTTAATTGAGACTGATTGTTGCCACAACATTTGGATGACATTAAGGCTCAGGTTGATTTTGCCACATAAATTCATTTCATACCAAATGCAAGGGAAATTAAAAAGGCCTATCACATTTCAGTAGCTTGAGAAGATGAAATATTTTTGCTCAATAATAGTGTCAGCAGATCTGGAAAGCTGCTAACTTTCATGTCAATGTGGGAATGAAGAATGCAAACATCATCCAGGTTAATTGGCAAATATTTGCAATAGTAAACAGAAAATCCTTTGAGCCAAAAGAGACTGCAATTTAGAGGATCCCTGTGGTGGAAGACCACAAAATAGATGTCAATCAGCTGCAGGGCAAATCTTAGTTCCAAACTCACACTTGTGGAAGCACTTGTGACTTGGAAACTCCTCTTCATACTACCTGCTGAAGAACTTTATAGGAAGAAGATTGCCTTCAAGATGTGTTGGGCTGATCACCTCATCCCTGCCTATCCTAAAAGCACCCAAATCAAAGATTGCCTTGAATTCAATCAACAGTTGATTAATTACGAGATTCTGTTTCTCAAAATTGTTCAAACAAAGCTTTCCCTGTTCCTCACTGCTATAATGTAGAGTCATTGTTCTGGTTATTAATTATGCTTATCTGAGACTGGGACAAGTCCATCCTGCAGCTGCTCAGTGTTGCTAGTTCTTCCAGGGACAAGAAATTGACTACTGTCAACTGGTAGAGAATAATTTTGTAAAGAACCCCATAAAAAGAAGGCGGGCAGACCAGTCTTCAAGAACAATACTTAAAGCACAGTCAACTGAATTGCTGGGGTGGGGTGAGGTGGCAGGTCTCAAATGAAATTCTCTTGGCTGAAATAAGCTCCAAGAACTCCTGCTGTGCAGAAGGGGGGAGACGTTATAGTCCCATTTGCTTGTCCTACTTTCCCAGCATTGTACTGACCTTCACACTGTTGTCACACATCCGCCCCATAAGGAACAGCACAGTTGCAGCTGCAGCAGCTTAAAGGTTTTAAGCAGAAGAGAAAATTCTAATTGAATTTTTAAAAGCTTAAGAATGAAGCTGCCACTACACGTATCCGATTGCCATTGTAATTTTTGTTGCCCAGCAGAAAAAATTATGAAAACTTTTTGAAAAGATGCATTATGTCAATTAGGGAAAAAGAACTGGCTCTGAACTGCAAAAAAAAGTAGAACAAACCAGATTGCTACAAACATTAATCAAATCATTTTTGTCATCGCATGTATGTTGGGTCTCATAATTAGCCCTTGTTGCACTTTTATTTGTACAGCTGTCACACTTAGGTCAACCAGGTTTCAATGCCACCAGGAAATTAAGAGAAAGAGATTTGGGTTGCATGGGCAATACTGCCCATGTCTCCAAAAGAATATAAATTAAAAGTCAACTTTAACATTCTCTTAATCATACGAAGTAGTTGTGGGAAGGTCATATCATTTAAAGACCCCAGTCATTTCTGAACTATTTCCATTCTCAAAAAATGCTCTAAATATCTTCAGTCTCCTTCTACAAACAATTTCTCCACATCTGCGGCTTATCTCTACATTTCACTATGTAGATGAAGTCTGTATATTCTCCATAGCCACTCAGGAATAATAGATTCTCGTGCATTCCATTTCAGGCCTAACATCATTGAAGGCATAATGTGCAAACTTTACAGCAAATGTTCTCAATGTATTACAGATATCACAGACATCTTACTGTTTATTTCTGCTCTGTGTTAATGTGCAAATTGACTAAAATCAGACTAAAATCTTTTACATAGCTAGATTTTGTGCACCCTCAAATAATGTGCAATCTGTTTGTCATGGATATGCAATGCAAACACTAAAAGTAGTTGCATCTCTAGACTATATCCAGTTGGAGCAAATTCTGTTGAACAGGAACACCTCAGCCCATAACAATCCTAAGAAGGAAGTCATTTCTTTAAACATAAAACTGCAAACCAGTGATTGGCAAACAGAATCATCAATAGAAATTTACCAATGTCATGCCTTTGGACACAGATCATTTTCAGCAGAATTAGAAGTTCTGGATGCCACTTTCAAAAGTTGTCACAGAATTTTAATGTACTAGAAGGAAAAATACTAAATACATGAGATACTTTTCCCTCTCGTTCCCATCTCAGCTGATCGCATATGTAAATTCAGTCTTTTGAACAAGTTCCCTTTTGTGGGAAATGAGCAAGTTAAAAGTTATTCAATCATTATGGCATCTTACTAGCTTTGCCTGTTGCATTCTTTCTTGGGTGTGTTTCAATGTGTCAATCAACCATATGAGTATAGTTCCATGATCCAAAGCCATAGAAATAAAACAGTGGTGAAATGCTCCCAGTTCGCTCTTGCCTGTCGGTCGTCGGAGAGCTGATCACGAAGGCAGCGCGACACTCTGCCCACCTGCCGGGACACCGCCATTTGAGTTCTTTTACCCTCTGCACATGCACAGAACACTTTATGCATGCACAGAGGGTAAAAGAACTCAAATGGCGGTGTCCCGGCAGGTGGGCGGAGTGTCACGCTGCCTTCGCGATCGGCTCTCCGACGACTGACAGGCAAGAGCGAACTGGGAGCATTTCACCGCAGAATAAAAGAGCGAACTGGGAGCATTTCACCGCAGTAATCATTAAACTCTGCAAAGACTTCAGAAACTTTAATATTTAGAATAATTCAGCTACTTGAGACTAGGAAAATTATACAGCCTGGGAAACTTAATTTGTCTTCCTTTGAACTCCTCTGTTTGTGTTGCTCGAGTTCAGGTTCAAGTAGCAGAATATCCCTTGGAAGAAGTTGAACATATGCATGTACTCACTAATACCACCTGCACACCAAAAAGTTCCTTTTCCAAAGTTCTATTCTTCCTGAGCTTTAGGTGAAAGTTATCACTGAAATAATCAGATCAACGTAGATAGTTTGGCCCATTTTGTTTATGCCATTTTGCATCCAATCATTCAATAGCAATAGCAATAGCACTTAAACTTATATACCGCTTCATAGTGCTTTACAGCCCCCTCTAAGCGGTTTACAGAGTTCAGCATATTGCCCCCAACAATCTGGATCCTCATTTTACTGACCTCAGAAGGATGGAAGGCTGAGTCAACCTTGAGCCTGGTGAGATTTGAACAGCTGAACTGCTGAACTGCAGTGCTGTATTTTAACCACTGAAACCAGAAATAGCATAATATCATAAACAGTGAACTCGCAAATTAACAATCTTCTTTGGTTTGAATTTCAACAATAAGAAGCATAAACAGAAGAAATGGTTGCAAATAAAGCCATTGCATTAATTCACCTCTCCACCCATAGCAAATTATTGGCAAAACATGAAACCCTTTGCCAATTTCTTTCAGAATGGGACAAAACAGAATTTATAATGTAAGAAGTATAATATTAGAAACCTGCTGAAGATCAGTGTATTTTATTTGCATATTCCATCTTCAAACTGAAGTAGCAGTCTTAGGGCCACATTATCTGGTATAGGTTCTGTTTTTTTCTTTCTTTTTCTCTAATTGTCAAATCAGCCATGCCAATGAAGAGTTATAAAAATCTTTAAAACTTGTATATTTTTCTGTGGGGGGGAGAGGGTTGTTTTTTGGGGGGTTGGCCCTTAAAAAGCATTGCCCAACTTCAGGGAAGAAATTGAATTAGTATGGAACTTCTAAAAAAGGGATTGGAAAATGAGACTTCCATTCACAAATTTCTTCATGTCAGCTTTGAGGAAATCAAATGAAGTCTCATTGATTCATTAAACTGTTCCTCCTAAGGATATTATTTTGATTATTTGTTGAATCTACTGATTATTTTCGTACATCATATTAAATAAAAGTGCTTTGACCTAGAAGAACCTTGTATTAGCTATTCTATTTGTTTATAGATTGCCACTTTGTTAAATACAGTAGGTACTCCATATTTAGTCTTCTTTCAGCCAACAAAGCAAAATTTCAAGGAAAAAAATAATCCAGGAGCACTAGAGATTTCACGGCTAATTTACGATTAAAGTGAGGAAGCTGTCAAAACTATCTAAGGCAGCAGAAACTGTAGTTTTGGGAATGTCTGTGGAGATTCTCAGTCATCCAGGTAATAGTTATCTCAAAGGTGTTTTTTTTCCTTTCAAAAGGCAATTGGGGTGTTTTCGCCAAGTGATGGCGTTCAGGAAAAAACTGTTCTTGTGTCTAGTTGTCTTGGAGCACTGCACACCAAGACAACTAGACACAAGAACAGTTTTTTCCCGAACGCCATCACTCTGCTAAACAAATAATTCCCTCACCACTGTCAATCTATTCACTAAGGCTGCATTACTATTATTATTAGTCTTCTCATCATTCCTATCACCCATCTCCTCCCACTTATGACTGTAGGACTGTAACTTGTTGCTTATATCCTTACAATTTATATTAATATTGATTGTTTCCTGATTTTCTTATTTGTACCCTATGACAATCATTAAGTGCTGTACCTCATGATTCTTGACAAATATATCTTTTCTTTTATGTACACTGAGAGCATATGCACCAAAGACAAATTCCTTGTGTGTCCAATCACACTTGGCCAATAAAAGAATTACATTCTATTCTGTAGAAGAAGTCTGTAGTTTGGGGAAATATTGGGATATCAAGTTGAATTATGCATTTTCATGTTTCTCAATTTTCCTTTACTGCATCTCTTTCTTTAAAGTATAAAACATTTTTGTATTAAAGTAACATAGTGGATGTGAGCTGCCCTTACAGTTAATCCATAGTCTTTAATTGGATCAAAATGTGAATGACAAAACTTTCACTGAGGCAGCATTTAAACCATATGATATTGCATCTAACAGACTGGTTACCATTAGGGTTCAGTTCAATATGTTGAGTTTGGCCTTTAAAACCCTAAGGAGACTATTTTTTCATGGCATTTGGTTGAGTATGCCTATGCAAACATCTCTACAATGAAATATTAAAACTGATATTGCTGATCATTTCTGTACTTGGCTTTCATAGAGAGCACTGATTCAGTTTATAGTAAAACAGATTGATTTTTTGTGGCTTAACTAGTTCAGAGGGTTACTTTTCCAAACTGTTCTTTATGGGCTTCAGAGTACTTTTAGAATACATTAAATAAAAGGATCAGAATGCCTAATTGGCAATGAGATTATGATTCTGTAATAATTGCAGTTTTTTACTAGCCAAATTGTAATTGGCTAGTAATGCTTAACTATGGAGAATTTTCAATTACCCTTTCAACAAAACCCTGGATTGAAATTCTGTTAAAGGTCAAGGGGGGAAATATTTGTTACTGTAAAACATTGTATGATTTTCTTAAGGATTTTTGCTTGTTTGTTTATGATGATGACCTAGCCTTTTGTTTAATCAACTCCAGGGGCTTCATTGTCATTGTCATTGGACATTTCTTGGATTCACAGAGAAGATTTGAAGAGCAATCCTAACTGTACTCTTTGAAATCCTTATCAGATCATTGCTCTCTCAATGTTCTGGGATGACAACTCCCAGAATACCATTTAGTTATATTTCCTGGGAATGCTGGAACAGAACTAAATGGGTTAAGCTAATAGTAGAAGATGAGAGAATCTTTCCTAGGCAGCATTCTGTGTATTCCAGGGGCCAGCTACTTACATTCAGGAAGCTGACACATACAAGCAGGAAGGTAATGCTCCTTTTCTATAATTACTTAGTGATTAAGGTATGCTGCCTGCAGCTATTGGATGGCTAAGCGGCCTTTGATAGATATCTTCTATGAATTTGTCCAATCTCCTTTTAAAAACCTTCTAAGTTACTGGTTATCCCCCCATGTGAGAGAGAGGGAAGACCATTCTTTCCATACTACTCATGAAGTTATTTATCATCTGTCCCTCTTCCCTTCCCTTCCCCCTCCTTCCCTCCCTCCATCCAACCATCCAAAAGCTGCAGTAAATGTAGTTTTTCTTTAGGGAAAATGCTCTAGCCCCTGATGATTTTGTTTACCTGTTGTGCAACTTTTCTAGACAATTCTTGTTCTGAGGTATGAGCAGCGAGCTATACAAAATCCAATATACTTTCTTCTCGAATTCTTTTGGAAATATGCTTTAACTTGTGCAGAACTGTGATAACAATCTAAATCTAAATTTATTTGGGAAAGAGTTTAAGTAGATTGTGGTTGATCTTCAACCTCAGTTTTAATAACTGGGATTGTGCAGTGCTCCAGATGCAGTGGCAAATATGTGCCTTGGATCATGCTGCAGGGTGAACAGAACATGTATCTGCAATACTGTCAAATCTGTGGTTTTCCTAGTATGCTCTGAAGTAACATTTAGTCTTTAGAGCCAAAGAACTACACAATCCTAACAAGGATTCATTTCTGACTTTAGCTTCCAAAATCATGGAAAATATATAATACTTTCAGGTGATTATTGTATAGACCTGAACATGGAAATGATAGGCCATGAAATGGAGTTTCGAACAAAGCTAGGGTCAGAATACAATGGCCAATTTGGGAGGGCCATTTTCTATAAGGAAGATCTATTGTAAGACTCAAACAATACCAAGAAGATAGCTAAACAAGTAAGTCGTATATACCAAAGTCTGCAACCAAGATCAGACAATGTTCCTGCAATGATTATTTTTGTGATTGAGTAAGGCACATATCTCTCCTATTGGCACCGAAGGTCTGAAGTTTCAGAGATCCATAGCGTTCAGTTGTAATTTATCAGTGGTGCTCTGGGTGGTGATATTATCATACTGACAAGGTAGATCTTATTTATGAGTAATGCTTTACTCACAGGAAGATTTCTGCTTTTGGATTTTTAGATGGGCATTCCTTTGGTTAGTGACTAACTGAGTCGGCACAATCTGATGCTTGTACACATGCAGATTAGGGACACTTCCACCTTATACCATTTCTCTTCCAAATCCCTCCATTCTTTTGCTTGAAAGCAATTTTCTTCAATTTGATTGAAAATAAATTTTGGAATATGAAATTCTCATGGGTGTGAACCCGCTGGTTGCTGTTATTTAACTGGGCCAAGGCCAAGGGTGTGTATGAGATTCTGCCTTTCATTCTATGATCCTCCTAGCAATGTGCAATCTCTCTGGATTTCCATGGGGAAGAGACACACTTCTCCCATGAAGCTTTCTCAAATCAGCAAGCACAGGTAGCCACGGAGAACGCATAGCGATGGAGCAATGTTTAACTGGGGGGGGGAAGTAGTGCCCTTTGCCATTTCTAACAAAAACAGAAACTCAAAACCACAACCAAAACAAATCTGAAGGTAGTTTAAGATTTCAGTGAAAAAACAAAGGCCTCTTTCATAGACAAATAAAGCTTTCAGGGATGTGGAAAGCCAATTTTGGCACAGTATTATATGGTTCAACCTAATCAACCTCAGATTTTGATGGATCAGATTACCATTTCTGATCTTCCAGCTCTAGGAGCTCTGAGTTTTTCTCAGAGTAGGACGCTTCAATTTGAACATATCAGCCATGTTTAATGCAAAGGAGACAAGAGAGGCAAACCAGATCTGGATTGCATTCAGATGACCATTAGAAGGCCCAAAAGGATTACCGGTATTGTGTCTATATCTCATTGCTGTGGTCTATTGGACATAGCAATGTTTACAAGCCAGATCTGAAGGATGGTTTTCCAGAAAGAAAAAGAAAAACAACAACAAAAAGAAAGAAAGAATAAAAAGAAATAGAAAGAAGTAGCATCCAATTTTCTTTACAGCAATTTTAAGTACAAACAAAAAATTATCCTTTATTCTGTGGTTGCAAAAAGTTAATCATAAATCATAAGTTGATATTCTTCTGTTTCATGCAAAAAGTCTATAGGGTGTTTCCAGTCAGCAATAAATGTAGATATTCCCCTTTTTTTAATCAGAGAAATGATTTAGCCATCTTTGCAAGTTCCATCAACTTCATCAACCCTTCCTCCATTGTGTGCTGTATTATTTCACCTTTGTGCATATAATAATCTTGCTGAGGTTATCATATAAGAAAATGAAGTTCCATGACTTTTTCCAGCTGTTTATCCATCAATCTTAAAGGAAAACTCTCCAGTTTAAGTAGTATATTACAGTGGTGGGTTGCTGCCGGTTCATACCGGTTCTTTAGAACTGGTAGTGATGACTCCAAGCCAAGAGAGAACCGGTTCTCTGTATCTGTGAAAGTGGGCCCGCCAGCCCGCCCCTGGGTTATATTGACCTTTCTCTCTGGTTCTGAAGCCCAGCTGATCAGAGGCGGCAGATTGAATTGCCGCTCCACAGCTGTTTTCTGTGCTCCTTGCCTAGTTTGCAACACGGAAGTTCTATTTCCTCTGAACTGCACACACACACGCAGCCATGCACGCAGCCACACGTACAACCATGCTCGCAGCAAAGTGCGCACTCAGCAAACTGGTTGTAAAGCCGGTAGCAACCCATCACTGGTATATTAGTATTTAGGGTCTCATGAATTAATGTATTTATTTTTATTCAAAACATCTAAGCTTTTTGAACATCCACCAACCATGACAAAATGTCCCCTCATGCTGTTCACATTTCCAATATAAATTTGAAACACTTTGAAACAATTGAAAACAATTTCTCTGGTGTCATACAGTATACCAGCAATAAAAATTATATAGAACATAATGCAAACTTCACTTCCTCAGCTACATATTTTCCCATTGTTCCATTTGTTTAAGTGAAAATCTTAGCCCACTTTATCAACATTATCTCACTTGTTCTTCTGTTTCAAACTTCAATAAAAGTTTGCACATTTTTTCAATAGTGTGTTTATCTCAATGTAAAACTCCGTCTTACATTGTTCAAAATCATAAATACTTTGGAAAATGCTTTCCGAATTATGCTCACCTTTCCCTGTAAATACACATCATTATGCACTGCAAATGTCAAGCAATTTTTTAGACCAGATGATATCTACAATCTGTGATGTTCTGAAGACTATACAAAAGGGGATTACCACCCTGAGATTGTAAAAATGTGGTAAACAATGCCTCTTTTTCTACAATGCTTTCTCTGAGGGATGCGTCACTCTTAATCAGTTGGACATTATTGCAGTTCAATATTCTAACTTGACTCATGGGGAAATTCTCAGTAAGGGTAAAAAGGCTTGTAGTGTGCAATTCCATTGGAATTCTACTTTAATGAAAGGCTTAGTGTTCATTTAAACAGAGAAAACTCTGCTAAATAGACAGTATCACTTTTTTTAGCATAACCCTTTTTCAATTAAAAAAGCTGCTTTAATCAAAACGCAACAAAATGCTGATGGGAAAAAATGGGGAACTTTTTGTTTATGTTTTTCTGAATTCGTGCAGTGCCTGTTTTAATTCTTCAAGGATATTTCATCTAGGATAATATTCAACATTAAAATAATATTTAAAAGTGAAAGCCATGTTACAGAATAGCAGTTTCCACTGGCCATACTATACAGTTTGGGGCCCAGTTTAAAGCTTGGGAAATATTTTATTTTGAATTTTCTCAGAGCAGAGGTGGGTTCCTGCCGGTACGCTCTTACCTGTTGGTCGCCGCAGAACCGAAGAAGCCGGTGGCATTCTTTTGCCCTCTGCGCATGCGCAAAGCGTTCTACTTGCGCAGAGGGCAAAAGAACGCAAATGGCGGCATCCAGGCGGGCGGGGGAAAGTGGGCGGGGGAAGCCCTGCACCGCGAACACCACCGGCTTCTTTGGTTCTGCGGCGACCAACAGGTAAGAGCGTACCGGCAGGAACCCACCTCTGGCTCAGAGACTGCTCTTTGGTTTGAAGATTGATGAAAAGAAAGACTTTTGCAAATAGAAGAAAATCCCAATAGCTGTAACTGTTCTGATTCTTCACAAAAGTAAATAAAATTTGTGGAAACAGTAGAAAATTAAAGGGGTTAAAGGCTAACCCATCACCCAGTGAATGGATTATAACTTATAAGTGAATAAGTCCAGGGGTGGGTTCTACTTACCTTCCCCACCGGTTCACATCGCGACAGAAGTGCATGTGCATGAAAGTGCACATGCACAGAAGCAAAATCAAAGATGGCAGTGCCCACGGACGGGTACCGACAGAACTGGCTCCATGATGTCACCACCGGTTTACTAATGGTTCTAAAGAACCAGTTAGAACTGGTAGCAATCCACCTCTGAATAGGTCTGGTAGTTTTATTTCTTATCACTGTAGGTTGGGGAAACCGAAAGTTTAACTTAGTTATTTGGAGATAAAATGGGTCCTCATTATTGGGCAGACTGAGATGTTGTTAGAAGGCAAATATTTCTCTTTTGTGAAGTTCAATGTTACTAAATTTCAGATAGTTGAGAAGGTTCCATACAAACTAAGTGGTGCGAAGAATTTAAGCAAAGAAAGTTGTTTAAAAAACCCAGGATGAATTAGATGTCTCAGGGTCTCCAAAGATTCTTGCCAAAAATCATTAGATTCTTGTACTAGGTAATTTGATCTGCATCTAATTAAGGATTTGTAAGGGGGGGAGACTTTGTTGAGGAGACGTGAAGAAAATGTTACACATTTCTTGAATAAACCAGCTAGAAAAACAAAATGATAAAGAATTGCTGTTTGGGGGTCAGAGTTAGATGCAATTTTTTGGGAAAAATTACCGATAAGCAAGGATTTTATTCAAGAAATGATACTGACTTTTAGAGCAGTTTTTCAAACTTAATTTAACTTTAAAAAGCATGGACTTCAACTCCCAGAATTCCCCAGCCAGCATGAAACAGATTTAAGCAGGCTTAAAACAATGCCATTTTCTGCAATTAGAAAATGCAACATGCTATCCAACTTAAGTTTTAATTGTTTAATTTGTAGAAATTTACATAGATATAAATTTCTCTCTTGAGGTAATCTTAGAAAAGGATGTCAGTTTAAAAAAACTGAAATCCCTTTTTTAAAAAAATTGGGGAAAGAGCAACAAAGATGATTAGGGGACTGGAGCTAAAACATAAAGAACGGTCACAGGAACTGGGTATGTCTTGTTTGATGAAAAAAAAGGACTAGGGGTGACATGATAGCAGTGTTCCAATATCTCAGGGGCTGCCACAAAGAAGAGGGAGTCAAACTATTCTCCAAAGCACCTGAGGGCATGACAAGAAGCAATGGGTGGAAACTAATCAAGGAGAGAAGCAACTTAGAACTAAGGAGAAATTTCCTGACAGAACAATCAGTGGAACAACATGCCTCCAGAAGTTGTGAATGCTCCAACACTGGAAGTTTTTAAGAAGATGTTGGATAACCATTTGTCTGAAGTGGTGTAGGATTTCCTGCCTAGGCAGGGGGGTGGACTAGAAGACTTCCAACTCTGTTATTCTGTTAAAAAGAGATCTCCTTGGATAATTTTGGGTCATTCATTCCAGGGGCTCAGCAGAGATCCATGACTCTGCCTCGAGGCATCAGAGAAAACAAGTAATACAAATGGAATACAAAACTAACAAGCAAACTAAAAATGAGCAAGATCAATCAGAGTGGCGTTTCATGGAAATCAAACATTTTTTATGTATTAGAAAATATGATTTCTTCATGTTTCTTCTTAGAATTGTGTGGTTTGGGTTATTGTTGCTGAAAGGAGAAGCAATTTGGGGAAAGGTCCCATTGGAGTTCTATGGTTTTGACCGCCACTTAAGCAACAATCTTAATAAAACAACTTTTTGTTTTCTGAATGGGAAAAATGGGTTTGCATGATGTGCTGCTCCAGCCAAATGTTTTAGTCTGCAAATTAAAATACCAGCCTCTTCTGCCAAAAATGAAAAATGCCTGAAGATGACCACAATTAAGTAATTACAAATAACTTCGCCCCCACCCCAAGCACTATGAATAATATGCACTGCATTCACAATGCATGGCCATCACCTTCTAGCCATGAGATTGAACATTGCTCATAAAAACATGGAGAAGAAATTTGATAGAAACCCTGGAGGAGAAAAGATGCTGAGATGGGTCAGTTGTTTTTCTACTTTGAAGCTGTTTGCTTCCCCACACTTTAATTAATTAACTCACAGTTATTCAATTCAATATCCACAGCAGGTTAAAGAAGTACATTTCTGTGAACATTAATCTGTGCCTAGAACTTTATGAACGGACTCAACAGCTTGGGCAGGGAATTTAAGTGGAGAAATGTCATGCAGTGAAAGGGTTATTTGTAGTCTTCTCCCAATTCATTTTCTAATTCAGATTCATACACACATAGAGACAAAAGTGAACACTGTCTTTTGATGCCTATATTTGCATGTGAGGTTTGGTTTTACCCTTAGGCAAACTGGTATTGATTTTTTCCTCTAAGAAAATGACTACTATTGCATATATTAGACACAGAAGACTTCTGAAAAATAAGTAAACAAGCAATTAGAGGTGTATAAAGGAGTGGTTTCTCTCAATTTCTGCCAATTTTATCCATTTTTATCATTAGGAAAGATGAATTTCATTTTAGCCACAATGTATTATAAATATTTCTAGACATACTGTATCTGTTCAAAAGGAAGCTCTTATAAATTCCATTGTTTAGGGATTCCAGCTTTAAATTCACTGACATCAAGCTTGAGGTTATCCACTGTTATAGTGGGCTGCTAGGGTGGGTTTTCAAACAATAAATACTTGCATAAAACAAGTATTCTGTGGAGAAGGCATCCTATGTGGGTAACACATAAATGATTTTTCCTGACCAATTCAAAGACTGAATGGGAGCCTAAAATATGCCACCCAAGTGTCTTCTGCAGATTCATTGAAGCATGTTGTCAGTTCATGTGATGAACAAATTGTCAATGGGGTTTTCATGTTTGAAGCAAGGCCTGATATGCTTACAGGCTTTACCATTTCAATGAGCAAATAAAGTACCTGCCATACCTTTTGCCAATAAAAATACAACTCTTATTCTACAGATCGGGTGGAAGAAGACAATACCATGCCTGTAAATTAAGCCTGTCGTTTATTTTTGTTATTCAAATTATCAAATTATATTGTTTCTCCCTAACAATTTATCTAACTTTTTGTTAATATCTAGATCATCTCTAGTTGATTTTCATCTTTTCTCTCCTTCAACACTTTGTGGGACACCAAGTCTGCATTTCTGTTGTATGTACCTTTCAGGTTCTATAGGCAACATAGTATTGACAGAACCCTACATGGAGTCTCATCTTTTTCTACATCCAAGATAAACTTAATTTTACTTCTCCATGGTCTTTTTTTGAATCACTAATTTATCTTTGTGATCCATTGTTCTCCAATTTTAACATTCTCAGATAGGCTGTTCTTTTAATCCTCTCCTATTCATATCATATCATTTTATCTTAGCATTTCAGATTGTACGTATCTTGCGAAAGGGATCTTTCATGGTTTCAGATCCCTTTCCCAAGATGCTTAGATCTGAAAAGTGAAGGTAAAAAGGTATGAATAGGAGGATTAAAAAAATATCTGAGAATGTTAAAATGGATGTTAACTGAAGATCAGGGGTGGGTTCTAACTTACCTCGCTGCCGGTTTGCTTCCTCCCACGCCGCGGAGCTGTGCCTCGTGGGCACGCACACACTTTGTGGGTGCACACATGCGCGCATGCGCAGTGCCCAAAAAATCCCCCCAAAATAAAAATGGAGTCAAAAACAAGATGACGATGCATGCGCAGTGCCAGAAACTCAGCTTCTGCGCATGCTCAGAAAAAAAAATCAATTTTAAAAAAAAAAAAATCAAAAAATTCAAAAAAAGATGGCGGCGCCCACGGACCGGCACCGACCAAACCGGTTGCATGACATCTTCATGATGTCACCAGCGGACTGGTTTGGGCGAACCAGTCCGAACCATGAGGAACCCACCTCTGCTGAAGATATCATTTACAGCAAGCTTCTTTTCAGCTAAAAGCCAGATTTTTAGTCTTTAGGTAGAATATCAGGGATTAGTCTCCACAACAGTGTTTCTCAATCTTGGCAATTCAAGATGCCAAGTTTCTGGCTGGGGCATACTGGGAGTTGAAGTCCATACATCTTACAATTCCAAAAGTTAAGAAACTTTGGGAACTGAAACAGGTAGATAAGGTAAAGACATATAAATAAACTTAGGTCATGGCAATTGTTAATTACATAAATATGTTTAACATGGCTGCTACCTACCGTATTTTTCAGCATATAAGATGCACCGAAGTATAAGACGCACCTTAGTTTTGGGGGAGGAAAACAAGGAAAAAAGGCTTTGCCTCCAAGCAATTTGCCAAACAGCAAACAGCAAACAGCACAGATGATATACACTGTTTGCTGTGTATTTCTGTGCATGTGTGCCTGACCCATAGAAATAGCAAAGAATTGGAGAAATGTACATTATGCCAGAAAGTTTTCTTAAATGTAGTCACACTAACTGCTCCCAATTATTTAAATAGATCTACTCCAAGGTAACTAAACTCTAATACTAAACAGGACACTGTTACATTTCATACTATACTTGTACAGAGCTGTTAAAATTAATTAAAATTTCTGGAAGTATACATTATTCTCTATTATTTAAAAGAAGATACAATAGTACTGGGCCTCTTCAGAGCAAGCATTTATTTTAAAAAGCTTCTTTATTTTGTTAAGTTGTCTAGATTTACAGGGATCTCCAACCTTGGCAACTTTAAGACTTGTGGACTTCAACTCCCAGAATCCCACAGCCAGCAAAGCTAACAAAGCTGGCTGTTGAATTCTGGGAGTTGAAGTCCACAAGTCTTAAAATTGCCCCTGGGTCTAGAACAATAATAAAGCAGTCTTTAAAAAATAAGTCTAATAATTTGAACATTCTACAGACATTTATAGTTATTCACTTACCCCCTTCCATCCAGTTCAGCAAAAAATAAAAATCTGCTGTCTCTCCCAGCTATTTGCCTCTTTGCAGTTTCACTTTCATTTTCCTACGTGGCAAATCAGCTGTAGATGGGGAAGTGCTAGTGACTTGCTTGGCTTTACAGGCTCTTCCCTCTTTGCTGCAAACAGGTAAATTGCTGGAAGACAGAGGCCAAAGGGTGGGGGTGGGTGGGTGGGTGGGGCTACATTCGGTGTATAAGATGCACCCAAGTTTTCACCCTCTTTTGGGGGGTAAAAAGGTGCATCTTATACTCCGAAAAATACGGTATATTTTTATTTTGCTGACTATTTTTGGAGAGAGTTTAGGACATAAGTGGCTCTGCAATCTTAGGTTAGTCATGGCTGATTTAATAGTATGATGTTGTTTAATCAATATGTCCTACCTGTTAATGACTACTTCAGCTTCAACCGCAATAATACACGTGCGCACAATAGATAAAAATTTAATGTAAACCGCTCCAGACTCGATTGCAAAAAATTCGACTTCAACAACAGAGTTGTCAACGCCTGGAATGCACTTTACCTGACTCAGTAGTTTCTTCCCCAAACCACAAAAACTTCAACCTCAGATTATCTACCATCGAGCTCACCCCATTCCTAAGAGGTTGGTAAGTGGCGTGCATAAGCGCACAATCGTGCCTACAGTTCCTGCCCTAATGTACTCATATATTCATATCTCTTTTACTCTTATTCATGCTTGTACTATTACATATATATTCAATCATGTTTTACTGTTTGTACTTTGCTTATAATCATATATGCTCGACAAATAAACAAATACAAATACAAATACAAATATATCTTAAAACAATTATTTATACTGAAATCCCTGACTAATAGTCTGTTATGATTCGGGGCACTTTTAAATGAGTACAAGTTTCACAGAAGCAACTTTGAGTGAATTTTGGCTGCAGCTGTGGCATTCTTTTAGAAATCATCATTTCTTCCTTGAGTTAAACCAGATTCCTTGCCTATCATAAGACATCTTCTTCATCTAGAAGGTAAAACTTGCCGTTATTCTTATAGAAACCTTGAACATGAACTGATCCTTTGCCATTGCAGCTTTTCTTCTTCTTCTTTTTTAATGGTTGCCATAGAATCTCCAAATTACCATACGAAAGGCAAACCATACAAAAGCTCAAAAAAGCCTGTTGCTTAAGCCACAGACATTATTATTGTTGTTGTTGATTGCAGTCAGCTAGATGTTTAGATTGGATTTGGCTATCTATCTATCTATCTATCTATCTATCTATCTATCTATCTATCTATCTATCTATCTATCTTCATCATCATCATCATCTATCAAGGATCTGAGATAGGAGGTGTTAAAGATATCATTACAGGATAAGCTGTTCCAAGTAAAGCTGCCTTTTGCAATTGATTGATGGTGATTTTATCAATGCCAGTGGTGTTCAAGTGGTGCTCCAGATATTTTGGGATTGCACCCAAGGCACTTATTTACTGTTGGTACTAAATTTGTTTTCTTTTGCCACAGTCCTATTTCTATTAGCAGGCCTTTCTATTTTGTGATTTTCTCCAGTTCTTTCACTTCTGTTCTTCTGCCTCCAGGTTGTGCAGTGTCCACTATCCAGACATTTTTGTCTATGTTATTGATAACTGTTATGCCTGGAGTATTTTTATTATACATTATTATCCATTCACAACTATGTGAAGTCACAGCTACCAGTTCTTTAGTTGGTATTGGCTTTCATACACACTGAGTTTTCCTACAAACCTAGACGTCATAATGTGTCAGTGTAGTATATATTCAGATCCAAGCAGTGGCCTTTTGCAACTGACAAATGGAAATTTTGTCAAGGTGCAGATTTTCAGAGGGTTTTTTTTTTTTTCAATATGGCACCCATGCTGCAATTACCATGGCCAGTTTGTGTCATAATCTTTCCATTTCAGTTTTGGTTTTTGTTACATTCTCAGACTGAAGCACATAGGCTTCAGTCAGGTCTTCCATTCTGGAGGGAAAATACTGACTGCTGATTGGCTAGACTGTCTGGCAGCTCCCTATAAAAGGGCTGGCTGTCAGACAGAGCCTTTGCTGGATTGTAAATAGTTGCCAAATAAAGAGCTGTTGTTTTGAAGCCACTTCTGTCTGCCTCTTCCATTCACCCTATCTAACAGTTTTCAAATCTAAATACTTTATTATCTTCTCCAATTCTTTGTCTTCTACTATCTTCTGGTATTGCCACATCAATTACTCACTCTTTCTTCTTTTCAACCAGTTATATCTAGTGCATTATGAGCCAAGACTTTATCAATTTGCAAATCCCACAATATTTTAGCCTCCTCATTTTCAACTACTTTTTCAATTATATATTCCCACCAATTGTTCATTATAGATATATGATAATTTTCCAGTGATTTTTTTTGTGGCTGTGTTATGTTGTTTGTAATCAGTTTGTGCAATCTTCTTGTATAGGCTTTGTTTATGAACTACTGGTTGTTTTGCTTCTTTACACAATCTGCATTTTGAATCATGATTCCCCCGCCCCCCATTCTGGCCTTGTTTGCATTAGTTTGAATGGCTTGCTCCCACGTAGCCAAAATCAAGTCTTTGGTTTCTTTTTTCAGTGTTCCAGTTGTAAGCCATTTATCAGGTTTTATCTGTATCTGCTTTTCCCTCAATTTTTTGTAGAAATTGTCCAGGTAATGTTTTCCTTCATCAGCATTTTGTTTGTGTTTTTATTACTTTATTTTGGTATTCATTTTTTCCTGTACATTTAGTAAGTTCCAATTTTTAACTTTCACCAATTCTTATTCTTGTCTGCCTTTTATATAATCAGACAATACAGACTTTTCTTCTTTAACAGTTTGTTTGACTTGAAGTAAACCTCTGCCTCCATTTTTATAGGAAGATATAATCTATTAATGTGATTATGGGAATGTAATGCATAGTTAATATTCATCAATTTTCTTGTTTTTTGGGTCCAAACTATCCAGATCCAGGTTGTGTCCAGTTAGCAATTCCACCAGCATATTGTATCACAGGTATGGTCCACATATTGATGGCTTTGATGGTGTTTCCACTGTTCAATTTTGTCTTTAGCAATATTCTCACTTTTTGGATGTATTCTTAACTAATCACATTTTTAATTCATCAATGTTTGATATTATCCAACAGGAAAATACCCAAATAGGCTTCATCATGATGGCTACTCATGGCTTAGTCATTTCAATTCCATTATTGTTCATGATTATATTCTTTTTTTTTATTGCTATTGCAGCACGTTTATCTAGGTCAAATTGCAAGACTATATCTGTGCTAACGATTCTAAGTTGTTTGTTAATCACTGAATTTCAATGTTTGATTTTCCATAAAGCTTCAGCTCAACCATATAAAGCAAATTTGTGTTTTTATTAGCATTTTTCCATTTTCAGAATTTCTATTGTCATTTATACTTTGATAGAATTGCCTTTGGTCTGTTGAAATAGTTGGGTTTTTTTTACTTAGATTAGAAGATTTGTGCCACATAGTGTACATATTGTTATTATTTCCATGCAGCAAAAAATAAAATAAAATCAAACAGTACCTGAAATAAAATCATGAGATTAATGGAAATTCATTCTTTATGGAAGATTGTTATCATT
Source organism: Diadophis punctatus similis (assembly GCA_023053685.1). Classification (NCBI taxonomy): domain Eukaryota; kingdom Metazoa; phylum Chordata; class Lepidosauria; order Squamata; family Dipsadidae; genus Diadophis; species Diadophis punctatus. Next base: position 106,253,460 of record JALIGW010000001.1, on the reverse strand, counting down.
TTTACTTATTCTTTTAAGTAAGTGAATTAAGTCCTTATCACCTCATCAGCTCTGTCATAGTTATTATGGGAAATTAATTCACTGAAATACATTTTAATTATTCTGTGAGTCATGGGATAGACATGCATTTTTCTCAGATTAATGCATTATGCACACAGCTTTAGTCTGAGTTTGCCTGATTTTCACTGAACATTTCAATTATCATTGAAATTATATTATACCCTATAATATTATATTCCTATACACTGTTGGAAATGGAGAGAGGGTGAGAAAAAATACAGAATATGAAATGGTTAATGCAGACATTATTTGTTGTTATTATTAGCTCAGAAAAAATGATTTTCTCCAAGATTGCAAGCTATAAATGCTATTCTGTTTAAAGTGATTTTTTTCTTCCAATTGTAAAATGTTAAGGAATGGAATTCCCACATCCTATAAAATTTTTATTGGATTGATTGATCTAACAATAATTGTGATATAGCACCAGGTATTGTATTTGTTATAGAGTGTCCATGTTTCTATAATACTGACTGAAAACTCAAAGCATCTCCTTGCAGGAAATATAAATTTGAAGATCTTTTCTATACTCGTGAATGCTTTGTTTTATTTCATTGTTTTCCTTTCCAATTCTCTAAATTATGATTTGATAACCAAAACCAAAATTATTCTTGGAGTTTTAAGATTCAATAATCAGTGTGAACTTTCACAAAGATGTGGAAGAATGGACACTTTACCTAAGAGAATCCTAGTTTGATCCAACTGAGGCATTAGCCATATTGGCTAAGTTGGTGGTTTTAATCAGAATAGCTCGTCTCCATCAAAGAATAGTTCACAAGCCTGCCATCAGGTTTAAAGTTTTTAAAAATAAAAGATAAGACACACAAGGGGCCTGTACTTGAAGTAAAAGATAGAAGAGTCTCCCTCACCCGTTGTTTTCTGTTTTGAGAAAATGAGTATTTGCATTATTTCTGGAAGTTTATTTTTATAATGCAAAATGCATTATATTGATTCTGAATTCATTCACCCAAAATAATCTGTTGCTGGAGATAATTTCAGGTTCATCAAGTAACAATTTCATAATTGTCACTAATCACTGTAAAAATATCTTCAGTGTTGGGGACACATTCTTTAGCCTTCTCTCCAGATAACACAGTCACTGAAATGTAAAACATCCATTGGAGTTGACTTTTTAATTTTATAAACTTTAATTTAATTTTTAAATTTAATTTAAAAAAAACAAACAAATAAAGCATGTACCCATTGGTCTGTCGGATCTCAAATGGATTGCCAAACAAACCTGAACTTGATCTCACACATATCTCTGAATGACTACTTTGAGTGAAGTTATGAAATAAGATTAGTTAAAACACCTAGTGTCACAGCGTCATCCACAATATAATATAGATGTCAGCATTTGATCATATATTTGTAAAGTCTTAATTTGCACTTGAAGAGAACAAGCAATTCATTATGGAACTTTTTTTATTGTGTGACTTCACTCGCATTAAAAAAGCCTTATTCATTGCTAGCATTTAATACTTGCAATTTGAGCATATCTGTGAAAAAATCTAACTACCATTAAGAAACACTTTGCAGTCTCCAAGTGTTTTGATCTCACCTCTAGCTAAAAACAAGATGTTGCATGAAGGTGGCAGTTTTGATGCAAAGAAAAATTGGTACTGCCTAGAATGCAGTAATGCTTACTAAAAAGTTGGATTTAAAATAAGTTATTTTTCTCTCATAATCATAGAATCAGCTCCTTTGTAGAGTGAATAAGGATGCTGACAGATGAGACTTTTATTGTACAATCTGATCCAACTGGAAAATTCAGATGATGAATTTTCAGGTGTTCCATGTCTCATGAAGGCTTCAAAACAACTTAGCCATAGATCTCACTGGGCCCAAACCAATAAAATAAAATGAAAATTAACACGGAGAAAAGTAAAATTCTACACCTAGGTAAGAAGAATCAAAAATACACATACAAACTGGGCGAAACCACACTCAATAGCAGCGATTGCGAGAGGGATCTTGGAGTCTTGGTAGACAGCCAACTAAATATGAGCCAGCAGTGTGCAGCAGCAGCCAAAAAGGCCAACACAGTCCTGAGCTGCATAAATAGAGGGATACAATCAAGGACCAGAGAGATACTAGCTCCATAAAGCCTTGGTCAGACCACACCTAGAGTACTGCATCCAGTTTTGGTCACCATACTACAAAAAATACATTGAAACCCTAGAGAAAGTGCAGAAGAGAGCAACCAAGATGATAAAGGGTCTGGAAAATAAAACATACAAAGAGCGGTTGCAGGAACTGAGCTTGGCCAGTCTGGCGAAGAGAAGGACCAGGGGTGACATGATAGCAATGTTCCAATACTTGAGGGGATGCCACAGAGAGGAAGGGGTCAGGCTGTTCTCTATGGCACCGGAAAGCCAAACAAGGAATAATGGATGGAAGCTGACCAAGGAGAGATTCAACCTGGAAGTGAGGAGAAACTTTCTGACGGTGAGAGCGATCAACCAGTGGAACAGCTTGCCAGCGGAGGTTGTGAGAGCCCCAACACTTGCGACCTTCAAGGAGAGACTGGACTGCCATCTGTCTCAAATGGTGTAGGAACTCCTGCTTGAGCAGGAGGTTGGACTAGATGACCTACAAGGTCCCTTCCAACTCTAATAATAAATCTAAAAAAATCATAGAGTATGAATCTGGATATTCCACTTTGATCAGATTTTGGAGCTGCATAGATAACAGCATGAATCAAATCCTGGATAGAATTTGTTTTTCCCTATGCAAGATTCTGCCAAAAATAAATGACTAAAAAGGAAGGTACACTGCTGAAAATTATACACAAACAGTAACAACTTTTCTACATTTTAGAAAAGGTGACATCAAGAAAATGTATACTGGAAAAACCTTGGATGGGAAAAAGCATTATCATAAATTGAATATAGGGTAATCGGCACTTTTAAGAAAGGCTGTTGAACAATTTTATTAGCAGCTATCTAGCTTAAGGGAAGTTATAAATCACAATCCTATATATTAGGAGATTCTGAGAACATAAATCAGACATCATCTTATATAATCTAGCTTGAGTGAAAGTTAACAGAAACTTTCTTGTAGAAGACAAAGATTCCAGATGACATACAGTATACATTCCAAGTGCCCTGAGAAATAACTATACCCAGAGGGAAATCTCACCTTGGTCCCCAAACAACCCAGTTTCATCTTAAGACCTGCTAAAAAGTTGGACAGTTTCCCCTCATTCTTTGTCTCCTTGGGGTAGCAACAGACCAGTTTAGTCTCAGACCACCTTAGAAGTGAATGGTTGTCTGCTAGAAAACCAACTTACCTATTTCTAACTGAGCGGTGGGTCAGTGGCTAAGACACTGAGCTTGTTGATCAAAAGGTCAGCAGTTCAGCGGTTCGAATCCCTAGTGCCGCGTAACGGGGTGAGCTCCCGTTACTTGTTGTTGGCTTCTACCAACCTAGCAGTTTGAAAGCACGTAAAAAAATGCAAGTAGAAAAATAGGGACCACCTTTGGTGGGAAGGTAACAGCGTTCCATGTGCCTTTGGTGTTTAGTCTGCCAGCCACATGACCATGGAGACATCTTCAGACAACGCTGGCTCTTCGGCTTAGAAATGGAGATGAGCACCGCACCCTGGAGTCGGGAACGACTAGCACATATGTTCAAGAGGAACCTTTATCTTTATCTTAACCTCTACTTAATTCTTACGATTTATATTAATATTGATTGTTTCCTGATTGCTTATTTGTACCCTATGACAATCATTAAGTGCTGTACCTCATGATTCTTGACAAATGTATCTTTTCTTTTATGTACGCTGAGAGCATATGCACCAGACAAATTCCTTGTGTGTCCAATCACACTTGGCCAATAAAGAATTCTATTCTATTCTATTAGAATAAAGATAACAATAGCAATAGCACTTAGACTTATATACCACTTCACAGTGCTTTATAGCCCTCTCTAAGTTCTCATTTTACCTGGGTCCTCATTTTACCTCAGAAGATAGAAGGCTGAGTCAACCTTCAGCTGGTGAGAATCGAACTACCAAACTGCTGGCAGCCGGCAGTCAGCAGAAGTAGCCTGCAGTACTGCATTCTAACTACTGCACCACCATGACTCTTAAGATATGTTTATGAGGCAAGGAAAGAACTCAGCAAGAACAATAATCCAGCAGGGGAGCAGAAAGATGAGAACAGGGTAAAAAGCATTGCTGAAATAAAATTTAATTCAAAGCAAAACCCACATTTGATTGGTTCTTTGTCAGTTCTCATCATAGGCTACATAAATGAACAATAATTGGTATGTCCACCCCCAGAAATCACTTCCAATCTCCATTTTCCTATCTATAGTCCATATATCATTCCAGATATTCTTTATTGGTAGATACATTCCTGTTGTTAAGGATCAGACTGTACGTATGATACCTACATGTTTACTCACCTTGATGCTTTAAAGTCCAAAGTGTTTTTAATTCATGGCTTTATCAGATATATTACTGATGACTGTGTTCAGCAGATATTTCTACTCACATAAGTTGAGAATGCCTTAAGGATGAGAATCTCTTTTACGAAATGAGAATTGAAAATTCAGGGAATGAGGCAGAATGCAAAAAAAAATTGTCCTCACAGCATTTATCCTTACAGAAATGGGATTCAGGAAAGCTGTTTCCTGTTTTTAAGGCCTTCTGGTCTCATCCTTCTCTTTGACCCACCGAACAAAACAATACACAAAAGTGCGGCTAGTGTAAATTGACAGAAATTACTTTTCATCTGAGTTTGACTATGAGGGAAGTGGCATTGGCATGTTGTGTAAAATCCCCTTTATGAAGTTGTGCCGGTTCACAAGAGAAGAGGTAATGAACTAGTTGGCAAAAAGAAAACAAAATGAAAGGTTTAACAGGATGACGTGTAAAAGATTTTTAAAAAGGGAGATAAGAAACACTGATTTCAAAATGATACAGTTGTTCCTAACATCAACACATGTCTGCCTTTCACATCAAATAGTCAGTGCCAGTTTCTTCACTGGGTGTTTGCTAAAGGCAATTGTTTTTCTGTAAAAAGGAGCTAGACTACTTAATCTTGGAATCCTAAGTTTTTCTTGAGCTCTGGGACAGCAAATCAAGTTGCCATGGTAAAATGGGTCAGCACAGTGAGCCAGTTGGTCTGAGCAAGTGAAATCGGTCTCACAATGCCGGGAGAGCAACACAGGCCCAAGCAGACAGTAATCCAGTTGAGAATCTAGGTCATTGGGATTCTTTCAAGCTGCAGCTGTCTGTGTTGTACCTTGTTCTCTGCCAGGGCTCACAAAAGAGTTGTAATAATGGCTGGGCTTCTGATTAACCCTTTGGATATGTGGCTGTGGCTTTGTTTCCAACAACATTTCACCCTTTTAGTTTTTATTTCACGCCTTAACCACTGAAAGATACGTAGGCCACATTGGCCTCTGCAGACTGGAGGCAGGGAGAATCTGTCTTGCTTCTTACTGATAAGTATCTCATTGTTTTGCTTGAGATTTTTTTTGTTTGTTTGTTTATCTTTTATTATGTTATAAGTAACTCAAGGTAGCAAGCATAGATAAAACTCCTCCCTCCTCCTATTTTTCCCCACCACAACAATCCTGTGAGGTGGATTGGGCTGAAAGAAAATGGCTGGCCCAAAGTCACGCAGCCTGCTTTTAGAGCGGGACTGGAACTCATAGACTCCTGGCTTCTAGCCTGGTGCTTTAACTGTTAGACCAGATTGGCTCTCTACGTACCGTGCGTCCATAAGCGTACTGCCTACTTTTCAGGAGATCATTGTACATATTCAATTCTAGATTAATTGTAAAATAGTTTATTTACCCATCCAACAGTAAATATTAACCTGTAATCATGATGCTATGCCCCATAAATATTTCAGACTAGATACAACCCTACTTTCAGATCTCATGCAAAGTCAAACAAAACTCGTAAACAAGTAGGAAAAAAATGCTTCTATTTCATAAGTTATGCTGTTATGATCTTTCCGTCTACCCACATGCACACCCATTAAACCTTAATTACTGGTTGAAATCTATTATTATTTCTAGCTACCCATAGCAAAAAAAAAAGCATCATGGGGAAGATATACAATGCTCACTTCTAGTCAATAATCCCCTTTGCCCATTCTGAAGAAGGGTGAGTTTGTAACTTTAATATATTTGTTATTATTTATTTATCATGATTGTTTCTCTACCAAATTTACTAGGCAGTTCATAATATTAAAAGAAATGCACTGTCCATTAAAAGCCACCACACTGAAAAGCTGCTTCTGAAAGTGAGTATCTTCTCGAACAGGGGTGGGTTCCTCCTGGTTCAGACCGGATTGCCTGAACTGTTAGCGATCCGCTGGTGATGTCATGTTACTGGATCGGCTGGTGCCAGTCCGTGTGCGCCGCCATCTTTTTTTTCATTCAGCAGCTCGAAAAAGGGCCCTCCCACATTCCCCTGGGTTAATACTGACCTTTATTTCTTCACCTGAAGCACAGCTGATCAGCTCCTCAGCTGTGTTTCGGGCTGATTCCAGCTCCTGAGCATGCACGGAAGCCTAATCACATGGGTGGACGCACGCGAGCAGAGCGAGTGCGCGAACGCAAAACATCACGATGAGAACCAGTGGGGAAGGTAAGTGGAACCCACCTCTGTTCTCGAAGGTATCTCTGGTTGTGTAGGCAATGAAGATGAATGCACTAGCAGATCGACAGTATCTCTTGTAAAGCAGCTCTTGGAACTGATTATAATTAACACAATTACAGATCTATATACATTACAGAATGTCAATAAAATAGCACAGGGGAAAGATTTAATGAAGCTCTTCCTGTATCAGCACCACAAACAAAGTAGTGATTAGCTTAAAATCCATCATAATTATCATTATTATCAACATGTGCCTAGACATAAATTAACAACAATGCAAAACCTTTTTCAAAGCACTTCAGTTCCAACATTTTTTTACAAATTGTGTTTAATTAGTGCAAATTGGCCATACTCCAATACCAGGAGAACAGTATTCTTGGGTCATACATAGGATAGATCAAGTGATCCTTCTGAGGTCAGACACATTTTTTATCTGAACAGGAGAAATCCAAGATTGATGCACCATTCCCTATCACTACATTAACATCCATAATCCCCCTCTTCCTATTGCTACAGCTTATTCCTCAATAAAGAGATTTACCAATGTGCCATGAGTGGGCCTAGGAAACTGTGAATTCAAACCTGTTTCCCCTCACAGCCAGGGGTGAAATTCAGCAGGTTCTGACAGGTTCTGGAGAACCAGTAGCGGAAATTTTGAGTAGTTCGGAGAACCGGCAAATACCACCTCTGGCTGGCCCCAGAGTGGGGTGGGAATGAAGATTTTGCAATATCCTTCCCCCAGGAGTGGGGAGGGAATGGGGATTTTGCATTATCCTTCCCCTGCCACGCCCACCAAGCCACACCCACAGAACCGGTAGGGGAAAAAAATTGAATTTCACCCCTGCTCACAGCCCTAATTCAATGAAAATTTAGCTCAAGGATTCAGATAATGTTAGCTCTTCTGATTTCATGTAGGAAGGCTTTTTTTTTAAATGGCTATGAAAGGAAAAAGAAATCTAAACAGTTCTCTGCCTTTTTGTTCCTTTTGGAAATCTGTTGCAAGCAGGGTACTATTATTTTCTGGTGGTTCCAATATTGAAAAGACTTTGAGAACATGAAAAAGATTGCCCTGCCTGTGACTCTAAACTTCAGTTAATATCTGGAAGTTCAAGCTTTATAGATTATCTTTTGAAGTTTAAGAACAATTAAATAAACACATTTTATGAACAGATGCCAAAGCCATAAATCCCTTGACTTAAAAATACAATGCAATTGTGTGTTGATAACTTTTCTAATGTTATGCTTTATAATTTAATATATTTTAGCTATTGCTTTCAAACAAAACCTATTACATCTAGTCATAATATCTTCACTATAACATAGTATGCTAAAGTGCAAATTTTAATATATCTAAGACTGACTTAAGACCTTTTTGAAAGTCTTCTCCCTAGATCTTCTTCCCAAGTCCACAACCTTTTCTTTCCCCCAAAACCGACATTTGAACTACCCACAGTTTGAGTTTGATTTCAAATGTTAGCATATGAAGAACGGTTGCAGGAACTGGGTATGTCTAGTTTAATGAAAAGAAGGACTAGGGGAGACATGATAGCAGTGTTCCAATATCTCAGGGGTTGCCACAAAGAAGAGGGAGTCAAACTATTCTCCAAAGCACCTGACGGTAGGACAAGAAGCAATGGGTGGAAACTGATCAAGGAGAGAAACAACTTAGAACTAAGGAGACATTTCCTGACAGTTAGAACAATTAATCAGTGGAACAACTTGCCTCCAGAAATTGTGAATGCTCCAACACTGGAAATTTTTAAGAAGATGTTGGATAACCATTTGTCTGAAGTGGTGTAGGGTTTCCTGCCTGGGCAGGGGGTTGGACTAGAAGACCTCCAAGGTCCCTTCCAACTCTTCTCTTCTCTTCTCTTCTCTTCTCTTCTCTTCTCTTCTCTTCTCTTCTCTTCTCTTCTCTTCTCTTCTCTTCCATTCCATTCCATTCCATTCCATTCCATTCCATTCCATATACAGAACATTCCCACAGGTTTCAAGCTTGGACAATGTAATAAATTACATTTTAATTATGGTTTAATAAATAATGACTTCTTTAAGAAAGTAATCACATACTGGAACAGAAATATGACATCTCAATTGAGCCAATATATCTGTGTGAGAATAAGGGCGAAAGAAAGATTGAGATTATACTGTTTATTTATTAGCATTGTTTCAGTGCTTGAATAATGAGTATAAAACAAGAATGCTCATGTCTGTAAGATAAGGTCTTGGCTAAAATCCCTTAATTATTTTCTAGTTCCAAATGGCCTTGGGAATCAATGTGAAGCAACCTAAATTATTGAAATTCTTACATAGGCAGGCTTTTTCTTGCAGAGTGAACAAACATTATTTTGTTAAGAAGGGCTACAACTGAGGTCACCAACCAATTGGTAAAAACCATGGCTTAAATGTAAATGCCTGTAGCTCAGAAGAGCAACCCCCCCCCAGCTATCTTAGATTTGTGTTAAAGATCTACTAAGATGCTGATAAAATTCTTTCCATTCTTTAAAGGCCTAGATAAACAATATTGAAACATCACAGATACCGCTTGTCCTCCAGATCATCCTACCTATTCTGGTATTCTAGCATGGTATGCCAACTATGTTTTTGATGCAACATTATTGCTAGAAAAATCAGCCCATCTGAAGCTTCATTTAGACTTTGAATCGCAGGCCAAGTTATTTGGAAGATGGACTTTTCAACACTGCAATTTGACCATTTCAAACTCTGGATATTTAGAGTATTAAAAGGCAATTGTAGTATATTATTACATTTATTTTCAAATGTGATAAGCCATCCTTACTGCATTTCCAGGTCCTTACTTACCCTGACTGAGTTCCTACATCATTACATAGCTGTTCTAAAGGATTCTTTCTAGTCACAAAAGTTTAGGGCATATAAAATTTTCCTTTCTGCTGCACTGTATGAATACATTTCTGATTTCTGGATGATGTAGATGATTTAAGGCAAAGTGACTAAACAACTACTGGAAGAAAGAGCAGAGACTAAGAAGTAATAACTGTTGAGAAAATAACTGATGGTTAAACAAGCTGAAGAGAAAGTCAGATCCTGAAAGTAAACCTCTTGTTATGCAGATAGTACTATTGAGAGTGATCTCAAGGATTGTAATAAGAGCATATTTGCATATCAGTTTAAAGGATTGATTCTCCCCAGACATTTCTGCCTGCCACACCAGATCCTGACAGACTGATAATTCTCTGGGTGCCATCAATAAAATGATGTCATCTAGCAGGACCTTGGAAGCATGCCTTCTCTGCTATGTTGGAGTTTCTGTGGAACAGCCTTCCCCCTGAAATATGCACAGTGGGCTCTCTACTGGCCTTTCAAAAGGCTACAAAGACCTGCTAGTCCTCCAGGCATTGAGAAGTCTTTGACTAATGTGTCTAAAATATGGTAATTTGGACCGAGTCATCTGTGCTTGAATGAGGAATGACTTGCTCTATAATCCATTTTTGTCTGTTTGTTTTGTTGATCCATGTATTTCTAGGAATTTTCTTCAACACAAAAGTTCAAAAACATGTTATTCTTATCCAATATTCTAATTCTTCCAACTTTTTCTTCCATAGAGTGTCATGGGGTAAAAAAAAATCCATTGCCTATATATTTCTGTTCTACATAAGTATCATAGCATCTAAATATCTCTTCCAAGGCCTACATTGCTATTCTACCAAGAGCAAGTCTGCAGCATATTTCTCAACTACTGTTCCTTTACTCTACAGTTAATTCTAAAAGGTAGAAGCTATATACCACTCCAATATCTTCACTGTCAGTTATTAGGCTGCTTGTCATTAGTTTGGTCTCTATATTTAAGTGTAATCCCATTTTACTGTTCTCCTTGATTTTCATTACTGGAGTTTCTGGTTCAATTGTGTTTTCACCTGTCAGAGGAATGTCATCAACATAGCATCAGTTATCAATGTTTCTTCCTTTCTTTTTAAAACCAAGCTCATCTTCTTACAGTCCAGCTTGGAATCAATACATATCTAGCACAGACAGTCAATAAATAAGGAAAAAGTATGCAGTTTTGCTTCACTTCTTTGCCAATCTAGAACTACTCTGTATTGCCAGGTTCCATCAGGGCTGTGGCTTCTTAAATTATATATTTATTTTATTTATTTATTTTAATCGTTCTTATAAGCCGCCCAACTCCCGCGGGACTCAGGGCGGCGTACAACATGAAAATAAGAACAATTAGTTAAAAGAAACAGTAAAAACAATTAAAAACCATTATAAAGTTAAAAGAACACATACCCACATTCATACATGGGGAGGCCACAGATGTTCTCGTTGGTCTTTATTCACCCCGCCTGCAGGAAGAGCCATGTTTTGACGGCTTTATGGAAGGCCAATAGGGTGGGAATGGTCTGGATCTCCGGGGGTAGTTGGTTCCATAGAGACAGGGCACCCACAGAGAAGGCCCTCCCCCCATAGTCCCGCAAACCGGCATTGCTTGGTTGACGGGACCTGGAGGAAACCAACTCTGTGGGACCTAACCGGTAGGGAGGTATGCAGTAGGATGTGGTCCCAGAGGTACCCTGGCCTTAGGCCATATAGGGCTTTAAAGGTCATAACCAACACCTTAAATTGCGTCCGGAGACTAATGGGCAACCAATGCAGCTGGTGGAGAATAGGTGTTACATGGGTATATCTAGGTGTACCCACCACAGCTCGCGCAGCTGCATTTTGCACCAGTTGCAGTCTTCGGACACTCTTCAAGTAGAAGAGTAGAGCGCATTACAGTAGTCCAGCCGGGAGGTGATGAGGGCGTGAGTGACCGTGAGTAAAACCTCCCTCTCCAAATAGGGTCGCAATTGGTGCACCAGGCGAACCTGTGCAAAGGTCCCCCTAGCCACAGCTGATATATAGGTTTTGCATGATGACAATGAGACATTCTAGGATTCCCAAGCATTCCCACCTTCACTTTGATGACACATTGAAAGCCTTCCTACAATCAGTTAAGCTATATTGGTTTATTTCTGGTGTGTGTATTTTTTTTCTTTCTCAATTATAAAACATGCATCAGCAATAATGTTCCTTGACTTTTTCAAAAACCAGTTTGATGATCTGCCATCTCAATTTCCACAGAGCTGTAATCTGTATTGGATGATAATAGGCATTATTTTGCAAGCATGTTAAATTAAGGATATTGTGTGATAGTTTGCACATTCCAAGACTCCTTTCTTTGGCATTGTAGACTGATCTTTTTCAATCTGTTAGCCACTGTGTCATTCTCAGATTTGCTGGCATAGTTTGGTTAGAAGCTTTTCTGATTGTTCTTTTGTTGCTTGTTGTATTTCTGCAGATGTTCCATCAATTCCTGTAGCCTTCCAATTTGACATGACTGGAAGGCTGATCTAACAATCTTCTAGAATTGGAGGTTCTTGTAAGCAGGGAATGTCTTTTAAAGTATCTTGGAAGTTGTCAGTATACTCATTCTATCTTTGTATCAATTACTCTCTGTTTATTGACATCTCTTCACACACCAATTCAAGATTGGAACTTCCTTCTGAGTTAAAAGACATTCCTCATTTTTCCTTGACAGTTTCCATCTTCAATGTCAGTAAAAATGTCATTTTCATTCTGCTTCTTGTCTCTTCTAACAGCTCTCTGAACTTCTTTGTTAAGTTATTTTCTAAGATCTTTGTTTTTTGGGGGGAGGGATGTTGGCTTCTCTTCTTTTTTGGACAGTTTCCACTGTTTGTTCTGACATCTAATTTGTTTGGTTCTGCTTCTTGAACTTTGGCAGCCTCTTTTCATAATCATCAGTTCTCCAGTTCCCTATCAATGAGATTCAGAACTTCAAAGTGATTCTTGATATTCTCCTTAAAATGGTGGGCATATGTCCAAGATAATATCTTGGAAACTGGTTGACTTTCTTTTCTAATTTGACTTGTCTTGAAATTGGCACATGAGTAATTTGTGATCTATTCCACAGCCAGCCTTTGGTCACATCTTTGCTGTTATAACTGATATAGAACTGTTTTCACCTTTTTACAACAATAATTGTGATTTCTTACACTTTTTACACCAATAACTGATTTCCCTGTACTTCATCTAATAATATTCATGCATACAGGTATAATTTTATTATTGGAAGACTATGTTAGCTATGAAGAAAGCACTGGATTGAAGAAGTTGATAATCCATCCCCCTGCTTCTATTTTGAATTTGGCCATAAAACTTAACCATTTTTTTATTTTATTTATTTGTTTGTTTGCTTGTCAAACATGTACAAGATAGAAGGTATAGGTATATACCTTCTAAACATAAACATTAGCAAAGTAAGTACAGATAAATGAGGACAATAGAACAGTAAGACAGGGACAGTAGGCACAATGGTGCGCTTATGCACAATTATTTTTCCTTTTCAGTAAAGCATTTTCATCACTGCTTGGAGCATAAACTGCAACAGAAGTTTAAGAAATGGTTCACATGTCAACTCCATCATGTTATTTTATACTGAGGGGAAAAACTAGAAAAAGCAGAAGACTGAGACCAGTGCATTGAAACTTTTAAACATGCATTGCATTCCTAGGCAAAAGAGAAGGGCCCTGTGACCAAAGGCCAAGACTGTACTCTTCCTCTGTGGTTCTTGATGGCCCTATTCTCTGGGACAGTTGGTAAGTTATCTGAGATGTCCAAACTGGAGTATACAATGAAGAAATCATGCTTAGTCGAAATGTTCATAACTACAACTGTCATGATAGTAGAAGACCATTTTTGCTGCTATATTGAAGATGTAGCCTCCATAAAATCATCAAGGAAAGTAGTGTCATAGTTGATTCCGGGAAATAAGGAGTAGCAGTACTTTCTAATATATGTAACTGATGGGGCATTTACTGCTGCAAGACAGTACAGGCAATTTTTGCCCATGCTTGAGCTGGCCTTTAAAAAGTGTTGAAGCAAAATCATGGGGAAAAGCTATTAAACTTAATGGCTTATTTTTTTATACTCTCCATGTTCTGGATCAGAGTTTCTTGGGAAGATCCCTTCTATGTCCATTCTTCAAATGCACAGTATTTGAGTGACTATTTGGAGAAGAAGGAATTTGCCAGTGTGGATTTTTGGTCCAATCCGTGTGTGTGTGTGTGTGTGTGTGTGTGTGTGTGTGTGTGTGTGTGTGTGTGTGATATGATCATATCCTTCTCCAATGTTTCTTTTCTTTAACAAAGACACATGCAATTCCATAACAAATGTGATGTCTCCTAACTGGGCTTTGTAAATCTGCTGTTATTGCTTTCTCACTACACCCAAGAAAGCTGCCACCTATGAGTATAGGCAACTACACTGATTGAATGAGAAAGAAAATACAGCTGTCTGATTGTCTGTGAGATTAAAGATCACTTTTTAAAACTGCAGTGAATTGGGCAAGCAGGCAAGATTTGAATAGGACAGGAGGTGGGGGGAAGAGTGAGAGAGGTTTTTCTGATATTGGATATGCTGCAACTGTACAACTCCTTATTACTCCTACATGAACAAAAACATAAATAAAAAGAATGTGGCTTATACCAATGAACTTTATGCATAGTTGAGGAGCAAACTTTTTTTTCTGTGGGAGGCTTCTCCTTAATTAGTTGAGTCACCTCCATCAAGAACAACTTTTTTGCTGCTTTGGGTTTTCTGTTCTTCTGCCTCACATGTCACCCCCAGTAAAGACTTGCATAGTGGTTTTGCTTTGGTTGGATTCTCTCTCTCTTTGATGGCTCAAGATTCTTTCTATCATAGTGGATGGAGAAGGCGAATCAGCAAAAGAAAGGAGAAGAGGTTGGATTGTTCTAGTACCGGTAGTAGAAAGAGGGTGGTATAAGGAAAAAGAAAGAGTTGATGGAAGAGAACCTGGAAAAAAAAGGATCATGAACAATCTTTGTCAGGATGAGAATAACTCATCCTGACAAAGAGGCAAAAATAGATATTTACCTGGAATTCTGACATTAGAAATGAAACCGTAGTTTAAAATTCTAAGTAGAAATATTTATTTCGGTACAAAAACAATAAATTCTCATTAATTACATCTTTGCTATAAAAACACGTCTTGCTTCCACAGAAGCTAGGAACAGAAGGAATGGATGGGGAGAATGGAATGTACACATGCGTACTAGGAACATATTAATCACGTGCTCAGGAATAAACCATTATATTAGATAGGGATGCAGCTCCCTGCATATACATATAACAGGCAATATAAAAATCACTGTGTGACAATCTTGACTTCCTTTGTGGATTGTGAGTCATTGGCATAGCAGGGTAGGAAAGATGTGCAGAACATGTAAATAATAAGGCAAATGTCTCAGTTTCTCATGTTAGCCCTGTAAAAAAATTATATGATCAGCATGATTTTGAAGTTCACTTCACTAGATGCGTTGGGTCCAGAAATCAGTGGTGGGATTCAAATTTTTTTTACTACTGGTTCTGTGAGTGGGGTGTGGCTTGGTGGGCGTGGCAGGGGAAGGATACTGTAAAATCTCCATTCCCTCCCCAGTGTAAGGTTACTGCAAAATCCCCATTTCCTCCTGATCAGCTGGGACTTGGGAGGCAGAAAATAGATGGGGGCGGGGCCAGTCAGAGGTGGTACTTACCGGTTCTCCGAACTACTCAAAATTTCTGCTACTGGTTCTCCAGGACTGGTCAGAACCTGCTGAATACCACCTCTGGTCCAGATTCTTCAAAGTCCTGCATCAATTCAGACTTTATCAGATGGCTGGTAAATTTGGATTCCTAGACTAAAAAGATAGGCTGCATCTCACAAGGGCAGGAGAAAATGTATTTGGCAAACCTTATCCAGATGGCCTTGTGTTAAATGGGAAGAGGAAGGAAGACAAGGCACTAATTCAGATTAAAACCCTGGCAATAAGGAACATGACTGCATTTAATAATGAAGGAGATGTAAGCCAAAAAAGGTTACTCACAAATCCTCAACACATAAGGATAATAGTAAACGGTGACATTTGAGGGCTCCATTGTCTATACAGGAATGCACAGATAATACGAATACCAACAGGAGAAGTTAAAATTCCCAACACAAGAAAATAAAAATGGTCTGATAAGTTATTTCATTAAAAAATTGTGTAACCATGATTGGAATATAGAATTTCATGATTGAATATCTAACAGACCCTGGGAACACAGAGGAAGGAGAAGGACCAATGGAAAAAAGATTTCTTAGTCCAAGGAAGGAGGAAGGAAGCATGGCAAAGAGATTAATCATAATTCTGTCTTAATTGCACTAGGCATAAATTGATATGGAGAATGGCTTTGGTAGACTTTTGAGATTATATTACCCAACTAGCAATAAAGATCATTCCAGAAATTCAAGGGCTTCTTATTTCTTATGTCTGACTGCCCCAAAGGGCTTGATGAACTTGAGGATATTATAAACTCAGTTCAAAGGATGGCAGACTGACTTTTGTAGGTAAAAAAATTACATGCCTGAGAAAAAATGCTGAATAAGGAAGCCCTACTGAAAGCTTATGGCTAAGATTAAAAAAGATAAAGAAGCATAGGTGGTACTGTTTATAAAAACTACTGCAAGCCATCTACCAAGGCAAAGGATGGAGATGGTGTTTTTAAAGAGCCGAGGTGGTGCAGCGGTTAGAGGCAGTACTGCAGGCCACTTTAACTGACTGTGATCCACAGGTCAGCGGTTCAAATCTCACCGGCTCAAGGTTGACTCAGCCTTCCATCCTTCCGAGGTAGGTAAAATGAGGACCCAGATTGTTGGGGGCAATATAAATATACATTGCTTACTGGTGTAAACCGCTTAGAGGGTGCTTGCACTGTGAGGCGGTATATAAATCTCACAAATAGATAGATAGATAGATAGATAGATAGATAGATAGATAGATAGATAGATAGATAGATAGATAGATAGATAGATAGATAGATAGATAGATAGATAGATAGATAGATAGATAGATAGATAGATAGATAGATAGATAATCAACTTACACAACTCCCTGGAGCATGGACTATACTGATAATGGAGATTCGATCTGTTCTAAGATTTGCTGGAAAACTATCTCATATAGTTTTTAAGATTTTATTCTTCATCTCCTGGCAAGCCATCCTAAACTCTCAGAGTTCGAGATCCAATATATTTCTGAATTCTCTTGCTTACAATAAAAAGAAGGAAAGTATCAACCGTCCTGGATCTAACCCTAACCACTGAGAAGAGTTTGTTGATGGATTGAAGGTTTCAGATACCTTGGAGAAATCATCATATTGTGTTGTGATTCAAAATAATTAAATGAGGAAATACTGAGAAAAGTCAACTGTTTATGTAGGAAAGCAGATTTTAATAAACTCAGGGAGAACATCATGACATAACCATCAAACACCAAATAAATAAACAAGTAAAAAAATGAGAGATCCTGAAAACAAAATATTGAAAGTACAGCTACAAGTAACCCCAGTAGGAAGGTTAAAAGTCTGAAGTCTGAATAGTAATATCACTGATTTATTTTATTTTATTTATTTCATTTTATTAAATTTATATGCCGCCCAACTCCCAAACGACTCTGGGCGGCTGATAAGCTGAGAAAGAAAAAAGAAATGGAAGCAACTGATAATTAAGAATATGATGAGATGACAGAGGGAAAGAGAAAGTATTGGATTCACACATAAATGAAGAGGCAAGTCACAGGAACAGTTCAGCACCTTTATTGTCTATTAGCTAGAACTAATACGGACTTCCCTGAAACCAGCTAGCCAGTGATAGCAGTTTATTTCTCCCGCCGCTGGATTAGCCAATCAGCGGTGGCTATGCAAATTTGTACTCCGTACGTCAGTACGTAACAGAAAGAGATAGTAAAAGTGCACCAAAGTGCCATAATTTGGTCATGACATATTTGAGAAAATAGTATTATCCAGCAAACCCTCCTGAAAATCCATTGATAGTGCTGTTATACTTTTTCTCCTATGAGTCATTGAATCATAAAACTCTCAGAATTTCAGCTGCAAAAAAAGCATGACGATCTACCAACTTACACAGTCATAACTTTCAATGAAAAGGTCTTACAACTCTAGTGAATTGATTTAGGCTGAGAATACTATGCACAACACAACACAGGATCAGCTTTAGGCTAAGAACAAACAGGCAGTGGCCTACTGTGCCAAAGCTTAGGGAGTGCCAATACTTCCTCCTTCCAAGTAATTCTAACAATGCAAATCTTCATGTTGGTGGGAGATAGTGCCATCAGTCAATGTGGCTGAGGGACACTTTGCACACAGCCACCCACACACCCATACCCACACATACACCCATACCCACATTAATCTTCTTTCCCTTTCATGTATGCTGGAAGCAGTTTACTTCCCCTTGTTGCACAGTAGGCCTAGTTGTTTCACTTTTGTCTACGAAGTACCAATGGAAGTTTTATATATATATATATATATATATATAAACTTCTTATGTTTTTAAAGTATTTTGAAGAAATTTAGGAAAGGTGTCAAACTCGCGATGTCACATTGCCGTCATGTGACATTTTGCAACATTTTTCCCTTCGCGGAGGGATGCGAAGTGGGCATGGAGTGAGCATGGCCTGCACATGATGCATCCAGCCCACGGGCCGCCAGTTTGACACCCTTGTCTTAGACTAAGACAATGCAATCTAGTCTCTTCCTTCTAAACCTCCCCAATTCCCAGTTTTTCCTACCGCAAGATATCGGAATAATATTTTCTACATTTGAGTTTCATGCATCCCTTTTCGTCAATAGTCATTTTAGATTACTATCTTGAATTCCATAAAATTCTTTATAGGTGTAATAATAGTATTCATGATGCAGAGTGGTTTCTATTTCACTACCACACCCCCAATCATTAGGCACATTCCTTGATGCCACAGATTAGCAAATTGTAGCACTGGGTGGTCTTTCTGAGTCAAACACAGCTTTATTCATTTTTCTCCAGTTGACCCATTTGCATATATCAGTATCATGCATGGGTTTAAAACCTGAAATTTCTTTGGAAATGAGAAGTCCCCTTATTACCTATCCAGAGCTATGGATCCTCTTCATGAGCTTGGCAATCTATGTGTCCTCTCCATGAGCTTGGCAATCATAGCAGGACCAATTAGGAATATTAGCTCACCTACAAAGCAATTATATTATTTGAACAGATGACCTGAACACGACAAAACATCAGTGCATATCCTTTGCTCTTAGGAAGTTTCCAGGTGAGGAGGATCCTTCCTATAATATGCAAGCTTTAAAAAAAAAGTTTGTGGGATATTCAGTACTTCCCATCCTGTCCTGTAGTGGGTTCTAAATTCCGTTGCTACTGGTTCGTGCGCGCTCTCTCGCGTGCATGCAACTCTTCTGCGCAGAGGCATCCCGGGTGGGTGAGCGGAGCCTCCCGCCACCACCACTACCGGTTCGAACCGGGAGCAACCCACCACTGACCCTGTCATCTGCCAAGTCTCTTTGAATCCTTCTGAATACCGCAGGTTTAAAATTCAGATACCAGAGAGCACTATCAATAGCAAAGGTACTGTGCTGTCTCTGACCTGTACCATTTTGAATAATGAGACTAAACCCTATTGTACTACTTTTTCTATCAACAAGAATAAGAGGAAAGAAAACCACCAATTATTTGGTATGATTCCAAAGAGGATTCATGTCAGTTTTTATCCTTGATCATTTTTTTTTGAAAAAAAATATGCCATATAGAGGAACAAAAATATTTCTCCTGGCAAAAATACTGACATTTCCTTGCAGGTTTCCACAGACGATGGTATATCACAGATATATTACCTCTTTGGAAGAAAGGGAACATTTGTATTATTTAAGCACACGGTAAGAAGAGTAAAAAGATTGTCCTTTCAGAACCATAGAGTTCAATGGAGTTTGCCCAGATAGAATGTCAGTTTGCATGCATCAAGAACTGAATCCCTTTCAGTAATGATTTTGACCCAATAAAGGGATGGATATCTGTCTTAATTCTCAACTTGACAAAAGAAAGGCCACACTTAAAATAAATGAATCTATTTATGTATACAGAGATCTTGGGATTGTCTGTGGTCTGATTATAGATCAGTGTTTCTCAACCTTGGCAGTTTGAAGATGTGTGGACTTCAACTTCCAGAATTCCCCAGCAAGCGTTGCTGGCTGTGGAATTCTGGGAGTTGAAGTCCACACATCTTCAAACCGCCAAGGTTGAGAAACACTGTTATAGATGTTTTCTGCTTTGTGGATCACAAAATGTGCAGACTTGACTTAAAATGACCATACTGAAATATTCCAGATATTTGATTTTCATAAAAGCAGAAGTTTTTCTTTTTTCTTCTTCTGATTTTGTTAAAAATGTCCAGGTTCCTTCCCTTCAGAGAAACTGATTTTCTTAAGAAAAAAAAACCAACCAAACAAGAAAGCATCCTTTGAGATATTTTATGTCCTAGGCAAATTATTTACTTTGTGTTCCACATCTATGCCACTCTGATTGTACAAAACCATGTCAAATGTACAATTTAAAAGTTAACAGCTTGCTTTAGTTGCTTTTCCTCGAGAGATGTTTGATTTCAGAGAAAGAGGTACAGGTCTAAAACCTTAGCTCTTTAAAGATGGCATGTAATCTAATCCTTTCCATCATTTATCTAGTAAATTTCCTTCCATAAATCAGCACAGCTCTCTCTGGAATGTTGTTATCGAGATTTCCTCATCAAATGGCGTGCAATCCTGTTTGCTCTTTGTAAGCAATAGAGCTGACATGAATGAGCAATGAATGTCAATTATCATACAGTCATAGTATGAATGAATTGGCTCTTTATGGAGCTTCTAGTCCAACCTTCTGCTTAATGCAGGAATCCACCCAATTCTCCCAGATAAATGGCCATCTAACCCTATTTGGCAACTCCAATGAAGGGGAATGCAGCACTCTTCTAAGCTGACTGTTCTACTGTTTTATTTCAACAGAATACCTTATTCCACCAGACTTGAAATTTTGGGCTTAGATAACTTAGAGCTACTCCGCCTTCGATTTAAATGTAGTTCATAAAATCATCTGCCACAATGTCCCACCTGTCAGTGAATACTTCAGCTTCAACCGCAACAATACACGAGCTCACAATAGATACAAACTTAATGTAAACCACTCGAAACTCGACTGCAGAAAATGCGACTTCAGCAACAGAGTAATCAATGCCTGGAATGCACTACCTGACTCTGTGGTTTCTTCCCCAAACCCCAAAAACTTTAACCTTAGACTGTCTACAGTCGACCTCACCCCATTCCTAAGAGGTCTTTAAGGGGCGTGCATAAGTGCACCATCGTGCCTACCGTCCCTGTCTTTCCGTCCTATTGTCTAAATTTGCCTATACCTACTTTGCTTTTGTTTATGTTTATACCATACCTATTATCTTGTACACGTTTTGACAAATAAATAAAAATAAATAAAAAAAATAAAAAACCTCATTGGTCCTCGTCCTACTCTCAGTTTCAGTAGAATATAGGTTCACTCTTTCTTGCACTTGAGAGATTGTTAGATATTTACCGACTGCTCTTATATTGCTACCTTAATCTTCCCCATTGCAAGCTAAATTATAAAGTACACAGCTCCTTTATCATGTCTCATGTTTCATTGTGCTTAGATTCATACTCCTTATCATCCTGGTAACTTTCCTCTAAGGTGACAATAGCTTCTCCATCAACCTATTCTATTGCAATACCCAGAACTGAGAACAGTACTTCAACTTCAATCTAACCAATACAAACATACTATTCAATAATTACTTCCTGTGATCTAGCAATGAGCCGAGGTGGTGCAGCGGTTAGAGGCAGTACTGCAGGCCACTTTAGCTGACTGTGATCCGCAGGTCAGCGGTTCAAATCTCACTGGCTCAAGGTTGACTCAGCCTTCCATCCTTCCGAGGTAGGTAAAATGAGGACCCTGATTGTTGAGGGCAATATAAATATACATTGCTTACTGGTGTAAACCGCTTAGAGAGTGCTTGCACTGTGAGGCGGTATATAAATCTCACAAATAAATAAATAAATAAATAAATAAATAAATAAATAAATAAATAAATAAATAAATAAATAAATAAATAAATAAATAAATAAATAAATAAATAAAGTTTCTTTTAATGCCACTCCAGCTGCCACAATGGGATTGGTATGCAACTTCATATGCCCAGTGAACAAGCCAGTTCTCCCCAGTCTTGATTCTATCAATTTGACTTTTCTCATCAAGTTGGAAAAAATTACGTTTATCAGCAATGAGCACCATCCTGTTGGATTTAGCCCCACGTTCAAGTATACTGGAATTATTTTTAATGGTGATTTGATTATTCCAATCCCCCTAGTTTTGGTTTCATCTGCAATGAATGGTGTGATAAGCATTCATTCCATTCTCAAGGTCTAGATCTAGGTCTAAACCTTGACAACTTTAAGATGTATGGACTTCAACTTCCAGAATTCCCTACTCCCCACCCCCCACCCCCCAAAAAATTCCAATTGTGTCCAGTAACTTCTCTCTTTTTTGGTGCTGTTGAGTGAGCATTGACTCCTGGTGACTTCCTGGACAGGTTCCTGCAGTTTTCTTGGCAAGTTTTCAGAAGTAGATTGTCCTACTCTCTTTCCTAGGGCTCAGAGAAGGAATGGCCCAAGGTTACCCAAGTGGTTTTGTGCCTAAGGACTAGAAATCACACCTGGTTTCTAGCCAGGTGCCTTAACCACAACCCCAAAATACAAAAACTGATCACTTAGCAAAAAACAACAACCACCCCACATTATTCTCTATTAGTGTCCACTCAAAGATTTTGCACTTAGAAGGACTATCAATTTTGCTTCCCAGGGATAATAAATTGGACAACACAGAAGTATATCAGTAACTGTCTCACATTCAATATAAGAATAGATGTACGGTTGATGTTGGAAAAGAAGAACATTATATCTCTTGATTAATACCATTGAAGGGAAGGAGCCTAGGCGTGTTGGAGATAATGCCTTTTAATGTGATGATGTAGAAATTTGGAACTTATATTTACAAATGGGGAAAGGTGGGTAAATTAAATGGTAGATCTGTCCCTTTGCTTATTGAAGTCTTAAATTCTCTGTTTATTTAAAGATCTTTCCAGGCTTAGCACACATAGTAAATTCTTCTATTTTTTAAAAAAAATTAATTAATAGATAACCTAATGGGTTAATTATCTAAAACTAACTATCTTTCTTGCATAATGGTTATTCTGACTGAAGGGATCAATTATATTTCCCAAAGTTTGTTGCACACTTCCGGTACTGATATTTTATCTTTGTCATAATTCAGATATTCTATAAATTCTTTCCATATCTCCTTGAAATGATTCTTAATTTTAAATTTTGTTTTCAGCTTACTTTTTCTGCATTAATTTTATATATATGAAATTCTGTCTGAAAGCATTTCCTAGTGGGATCAAAGAAATTGCCACAGTAGAAGGACACTATCTAGCATCACAAATGGATTCTCTAGAATAGGGGTCTCCAACCTTGGCAACTTTAAGACTTGTGGACTTCAACTCCTAGAATTCCTCAGCCAGCAAAGCTGGCTGGAGAATTCTGGGAGCTGAAGTCCACAAGTCTTAAAGTTGCCAAGGTTGGAGACCCCTGCAAGAACATCCCCTTCTCTTTTATCCCCCTCACTCAAGGCCAGAAACCATGCTTCTGTTTGGATGGTCCTTCCAACCATGTCCACTTTCCACCAATTACCTGCCACCTTCCTTCCTGCCTACCTGTTTGCTATGGATTTTCAAACTGCTTCAGGTCCAATCACCTAGGAGGATAAAGCCTTGTAATTTTATTCTCCAGAGTGGAAGACTTCATTTCTAAGAAGACTCTAAAATCTATTTTGGGCAATGAATTATCCTGGGCCAGCATTGAGTACAGATCCTGAAGTTCAGACAATGTTATGAACATAAGCATACTGAACTGGACTTTCGTTTGGCAGTACTAATGAAAAAATGTTGCCAATCCCATTGTGGAAACGTAGCCATAATTTTTTTCAAGCATAGGATTATTAATTATAATAATCCTATGCTACATACATAGGCCCAGTACTCTTTAATATCTTCATAAATGACCTAGATGAGGGAATACCAGGAGAACTAACCAAATTTGCAGACGATACCAAGCTGGCGGGAGGACAGACTCAAAATCCAGAGGGACCTTGACAGACTCGAACACTGGGCCCAAACCAATAAAATGAAATTTAACACGGAGAAAAGTAAAATTCTACACCTAGGTAAGAAGAATCAAAAATACACATACAAACTGGGTGAAACCACACTCAATAGCAGCGATTGCGAGAGGGACCTTGGAGTCTTGGTAGACAGCCAACTAAATATGAGCCAGCAGTGTGCAGCAGCAGCCAAAAAGGCCAACGCAGTCCTGAGCTGCATAAATAGAGGGATACAATCAAGGACCAGAGAGGTACTAGTACCACTCTATAAAGCCTTGGTCAGACCACACCTAGAGTACTGCATCCAGTTTTGGTCACCACACTACAAAAAAGACATTGAAACCCTAGAGAAAGTGCAGAAGAGAGCAACCAGGATGATAAAGGGTCTGGAAAATAAAACATACAAAGAGCGGTTGCAGGAACTGAGCTTGGCCAGTCTGGCGAAGAGAAGGACCAGGGGTGACATGACAGCAGTGTTCCAATACTTGAGGGGATGCCACAGAGAGGAGGGGGTCAGGCTGTTCTCTATGGCACCAGAAAGCCAAACAAGGAATAATGGATGGAAGCTGACCAAGGAGAGATTCAACCTGGAAGTGAGGAGAAACTTTCTGATGGTGAGAGCAATCAACCAGTGGAACAGCTTGCCAGCGGAGGTTGTGAGAGCCCCAACACTTGTGACCTTCAAGGGGAGACTGGACTGCCATCTGTCTCAAATGGTGTAGGAACTCCTGCTTGAGCAGGGGGTTGGACTAGATGACCTACAAGGTCCCTTCCAACTCTAATAATAAATCTAAATCTAAATCTAATTGAAGGCATGGCACTGTAATGACGTGTTGGAATAGAGAAGAGAACTATTCCATGGCATCAGTGGAGATATATCAGATTACTCTAAACTGTGTTTAAAAAAGAAGAGGGCTTCCGCTCATTGCCAGTCATAGAGCAAACTGAATTATAAGTATTTCTGCTGCAGTTAGTTTTCAGCTGCATTTCAGAAAGTTTCTGTAGCATAGCTAAATTATATTGCTGGCTGTCAAATTTCAAGGGAAAAAAATTAGATGTAATTGTCACCACTATGCTACAAGTGGCTTTTATTAAAATAGAATTACAATGGAATCCTATAAAATGACAATGGATGCCAAAACATTGTTTCACAGCTGGAGATAACATGAAATAACAAAGGAATTATGGCTACAATCCTAATTGCATGTACTGGGAAATGAGCCCTCTTTGTCTCACTGGACCCTCCTCCCATCCTAAGCAAGCATGCTTTAGAGCAGCCAAAAATATTATATTTGATTTAAAAAACTGACAGCCAGTTCCAATTACCAAACATACCGTAGTTATATTGCCTTATACTGTTATGACTGCAAGACCCAGTAGGGTTCTAGGCTATAAAAACATACAGAAAAATTCTTCTTCTTTATGCAAGGTTATGTATAATGTAGCATTATTATGGACCACTAGGTATACCATTGATTTTGGACTGAAAAAGGTTGTGATCAAATTTCTAAAGTTCACATTATAGTCCAATGCTATACTGAGCTTTGGATACTTTCAGCATACATATGAAGAATGTATCTGAACTGAACATCAAGAGTCAATGCCTTTGTAGCACATAAGCCTCCATGTGTCTGCAGAGAGGACTTGATATAATCAATCCATTATTTGCAAGGTGGTATAGTGAGTCCAATTTTTTGCTATAAAACAATGTAGCTGGGTGACAATGTATAAACTAGCGAAGACTATCTCAGTCTATCCTTCCTCACTGGACTGAAGTGACTAGAATGAAATTAGATAGTTTAGGGTAAAACATTCAGAGATTCTTTGAAACAGGGCAAAGTGCATGTGTGTGATATGTAAATTCAAAATGCCACTATTAGTATTACGGCCACATCAAGCACAATCGTTTCCAGGCACGGTAATAGGAAATGTTTCATTTCAACATGCCAATTTCATCATCACTGATCTGCAAAGAGACAGCTTACTGTAAGCCTCTCAAATGAGCAACAATAAATCAAGAACTAAATTAGGATGGATGTGTGCAGACGATCTGGCTCTGGAGGTAATGCCCTAAATGCAACTAAAGGTAATGCCCATGTGTATACCTATTTGTGTGAATGTGATTTAAAGATCTAATGTGTGGAATAGGCAATCTGGTTCCCCTAGGACAGAGTTCCCCAACTTTTTTGGCTTTGTGGACTGGCGGGGGGAGGAGAGGGGTTGGTTCCGCATGAGGGATGGGCAAGCGTGCATGCAGCTCCATTTGCGTGAGCAATGGACACTCATCCACTGTTTGCGTGAGTGGGGATGCACACACATACACTCACCCACCACTTCCATGGCCCTGTTCTGAAAGGCTCAAGGCCCGGTAGTAAGCCGCGGCCCAGAGGTTGGGGTGTCAGGCCGAAGCCACATTATATTGGAGACTTTGGCCTGCCACACGTGACACTTAGAGTATATTCTTGCTGTGGGAATTTGGGAGGGGCTGATGCAGGAACAATGTAGATATGTAGCCATAACAAATTCCTTCTAGGCTTTCAAGGTCATCCTTTGTTCAGCACCTGGCCGGAAGCTGAGGGGAGTAACGGAGATGGTGGCAGAAGACGAATGGTCAATGTGATGAACTTGTGGGTGTGGGAACAAGGGAATGAACTTTCAACTGGGTGGAGAAACCCCTGGGACTTCAGATTCAGGTTTCTCACAGATGTGCCAACATGGCTCTAGTAATAATTTGGAACTTTGAGGAATACTTTGCCTCGGACTCTGATTTAGTTTTGGATGCTATTTGGAACCCTGACATGAGCACTCCTACTCTAGGTGACTTTTATTACACCCACACTCTTGCCCTTAGCTTGTTGGTGGAAAGACTTTGCAGAGACCAAGTTGCTTCCACAGCGTGGCTGTCTGGAAGATCACAATTTCTGACAACTTTGTTGGTATCAGTGGGATTAGTAAGTGTTTCAGTGGTGTCAGTAAGTTATTGATTTTAGAACTAATGATCAAAATCAAAATCAACAAAGAAAACTATTAAGTACTATGCCAATCAAGGAAGACTATATAACTGCCAGCTGAAGAAAAATAGTAAAGGGAAGAGGAAGGAGGGGGAAGGGGATTAGGAGGAGGAGGAGGAGGAGGAGGAGGAGGAGGAGGAGGAGGAGGAGGAGGAGGAGGAGGAGGAGGAGGAGGAGGAGGAGGAGGAAATATTTATAGTAAAAATTGTGTTTGGTCAAATTAGAAAAAGTTTAAAATCATTTTGAAATTAAAATGTTCCATTACTTTGGATCTCTTTCCCCATTATTTTCACATCATATAACTTATAGATCTTGAAAGATCTTGAACCTGTGATTGTCTCCCAGACGCCAGTCTTAAAACACTGAGAATACTAGATGGACTGACGAATGTACTTTCCAAATGCAATACACAAAAGTCAGAATCCAGCTAGAATCCCAATCCTGGTTTTGTTCTTAGCTCATATTCTAGTTTTTGTCCAATGTCTTTAAAAAAATCACCCAGTGTTCATTCTGAAAGAGTAAGAAAAGGATGGCATAGCACTAGAGGGGTTGCATGCTATGGAAAGGGGAATTGCTGTCTGATGGGAACTAGGAGGTAGAGAGAGGTGAGAGAGAAACCATTTGTCCCCATTCCTAAAACAAAGGCAACTTTCCAGTAATTTGTGTGTGTGCCTCATAAGAGCTAGCAGTAAATTGGCTTATCTGCCCAACAGAAATGCTGATGTGGGACAACAGGGATGTGGAGCTATCCAGAAGTGGTAGAAATTCCTGAAAGGTAGATGCCCTTGTTGACCCATAGCAGTGACTTGTATATAGCTGATATTTTTCCATTCCTCTTTTTTTAGTGGCTTTTTTTTTGTTTGTTTGTTTCTCTATCCTCTCATTTGATGCCTCTGGAATGTGATTGCTTCCTACCTACCTAACAAGAAACTTTTGACCTTTGGCTGCTGCCTCTGGAACATAATCTATTCTTATCTGGATCATATAGTTGCCTGGTTCCTGCTGCTTACTTCTGACTCTTAAACTGACAATCAGCCCTTAGGTGATCCTCAGGTATGATTGTTGATATTAGAAGTGGAAAGTCCTAAGCAAAAATTATGTAGATGTATTTCATGCAAGAATGTTTTTTTTTATTGTCAGTTGTTTTGTAACACAATTTCTGACTCCTCTGTGTCCTTCAGCCTACATAAAATGTGCAGTAGAAGTGGGGGAAAACATTGTTAAAAAGTGTGTACAGAAGAAAAAATACCAAACAAAGGTTGTCTATTAGATTATTAGTATTTCCTTATTTATCGTATATTTATTTCTAAAATATTTAAGAAACATTTTGATATTAAAAACAAATCTGAAGCTGTATTTTTAATCATTGTTTCTAGAAGATACGTTGAGTATTTCTCAGTGATGAAAATGCAGAGAAGAAATCTCCAAATAAATAAATGATATATGAAACAAAAAGTTACATGCATTTGAACACTTGACTACAAAACTAGTTTGCAAAACTGTATTCGCAAAGGTTCTTGCAAAAATTTCAGGGATTCATTAAAAAAAATACTGAAAGAATGCCAAACCAAACTTATCATCAAAGACAGAGAGAAACTAAGTGAAAACAAGTTTGAGAGGTCTTCATTTACTTGTGCCAAAAACTATATTCATATGATTTCACAGAATTTGATAGAAAAACAAAAATGAACAATACTTAGAGTACAGGTAAAGTACAGATCTAGATCAGGGGTGTCAAACTCTCATTGTCATGGCATTGTCATGTAATGTATCACGACTTTCCCCCCCCCCTTTACTAAACCAGGCATGGGCGTGGCCAATGTGTGACGCATCCAGGCCACGGGCCATAGATTTGACACCCCTGATCTAGATCCAGTGAAATGTCCATTGCAGAGCTGAACATGTTTCTTATATTGTAGCATACGAATGCTCTGCTATGACTGTAGCAGAACATACAATGTTCTTTATGACTGTTCTGTATGACTGTAGCATACAGACTGTATGACTGTAACTTGTTGCTTGTATCCTTACAATTCATATTAATATTGTTTCCTGATTGCTTACTTGAACCCTATGACAACCATTCTTGACAAATGTATCTTTTCTTTTATGTACACTGAGAGCATATGCACCAAAGACAAATTCCTTGTGTGTCCAATCACACTTGGCCAATAAAGAATTCTATTCTATTCTATTCTATTCTATTCTATTCTATTCTATTCTATTCTATTCTATTCTATTCTATTCTGATAAACTGTAAACATTTGAATGGCCATATTGCACTTTTTATTCAGTGTCACCTCTTGTATCCTTTCTACCAAACATCTTCACAGGCATAATTAACATAATCCCCTGTCATATCTGTATTCATTCTTGCAATCTTTCTTTCTTTGTTTATCAGAACAATAACCATATTCTTCCAATTATTACTCTTTATACACATTAAACAAGTCATTTAATCTTTCCATATGCAAGTTTCACCCATATTTTAAAATTTCATCAGTTATAGCATCTACACCTGAAGCCTTACTATTTTCTCACAATATTTATTACATCTTTCACATACTTTTTTTCTTGGACACTATTACTTATACATTTTGTTCCATTCTTCATATATCGCTATCAACCCTAAAATACTTTTTCTAACAGTACCACACTTCAGTTTTGACTCTTGTCTCTTATTTTTAAGTCTGTTCTTTCTGCTCTCTGTTTAATCCCCTTCACCTGCTTCCAAAACATTTTTTTATTGCCATCAAATTCCCTCTGCATTTTCCCTGCCTTTTTAAATCTTAGCCAAGCCTTGGTCTTTGGAACTAAATTCTTTGCAACTATCATTTTCTCTCTGTATACATGATGAAACACATGAGTCTACTGGAAATGAGAAGATATACACGATGAAGTACTTTTCTCTCATCGTTGTTTTTGCAGCATTTTCTTATATCAGAGATTTAAGATAAAATTCCTTGAGAGACTGATCACAAAGAAGAAAAATAATAATAATAAAGCACTGTACCTTAATTGATTAGGAAATCAATGTGTGCCTATCCAAAACTATTAAAAAATAAAGAAAGGAGTAGCAAGGAATACCACCTGTCTCCATTTGGGGGAATCATCTCTTTATATGTCAAAAGCCTTTTCTTTAATGAGCTTATTAAGGAATTTAAGGTCTTCATCACATATCACTTTCAACATCAGTGTCAGGACTGCCATCATAGGCTTGAGCTTCACATTCGCTAGCTGCCAGACTGCCATAAACTAGGGGGAGGGAGATGGGAGGGAGGAGGAAAGGCTAACTGTTCATGGCATCACTATACTGTAATCCACTTGCTTTTAGTAAAGTAAACCTTTCACACAGAATGGAGTCAGTGGTCATTCTTACTTAAGGGACCAAGTTGGGGCAGGATTGACAATCAGGTTTATTTAGATAATCCCTTTGTCTGAATTGGTCCTACAAGTACTTGACCATAATCAGACTAGTAATGCACAAAAATCCTTAATAAAACTTATATACAGAAATATAATATGTCTGTATGGGAAATGCCTAGTGTAGAAGTTGATTTTTAATACTTAGAATACTAATACTTAGATACTAAGATATCACTGGAAACAATTTAGGGAAAAATAAGAGACATTTGGGTGCAGACCAGTACTGCAGCTTTCCACCAGTGTTTGTGAGAATCTGGTAAAAAATATGATATCTTTGGTTCACAGTGTAAACAGAGGGAGAACCATACTAAGATACATATAGTATTGTTGCTAGTAGACTTTTGATGCACCAAGTCAACTTTGCAGAGTGGTGGGTTGAGTTTGTAGTTATACTGTGCACCAATATAATAATAATAATAATAATAATAATAATAATAATAATAATAATAATAATAATAATAATAATAATAATAATAATAATAATAATAATAATAATAATAATAATAATAATAATAATAATAATAATAATAATAATAATAATAATAATAATAATAATAATAATAATTTATTGTCATTGTACGTATATACACAGTATACCCATACAACGAAGTTCACATAACACTTCAAGACCAGTCCCAACACACATAGCAATCCCTACTCGCCACGAATTCCCCACCCTGAACCACTCAAACATCCATACAACAGACCAAGTAATACTATCCAACAGCTTACTGATGGTGACCCTTCAATTCATTATTAAGTGCAATTATAGCTTAGGATAAAAACTATTCAGAAAGCGTGTGGTCCGAGTTTTGATTGTTCTGTATCTTCTGCCAGAAGGCAACAGTTCAAAAAGATTGTAAGCAGGATGAAAAGAGTCTCTGAGAATATTGTGCAACTTCCTAGAACAGTGAGATGCAGAGATAAAGCCCATTGCTACAGGTTCGCGCATGCACAACGCTTCTGCGCATGCGCAGAAGTATCCCATGCGGGTGTGCGGAGCCTCCTGCCACCTCCACTACCGGTTCACCGAACTGGGCCGAACCGGGAGCAACCCACCGCTGCTGTACACCATATAAAATGAGCATATGTTGGTGATTGTTCTCTGTACATGAAATGCAGTTATAATTACACTTATCAACAGCCATTCCAGGAAGAAAAACAGTGAATGTGGTTACAGTGAAAACTCTCTCTTTCAAATTTGGGACTGTTAGTGTTCAACCTAACACATTATTTGAATAACTAATTCTAGATGTCTTCTTTGACTATGATCTTACCAACTTTTGCTGCCATTAAAATCCTATAATGGGATTAATAAAGATTATTTTTTAAAAAAATCCTATAATGAGAGATAGGAAAGTGTTAAATGTATGATTGACACTCTACTATCCCAGCGCTACAGACCTGTCAGACTAAAAGGCAATCATCCCATAAAATATCTTCCATTTGGTGCATCCAGCCACTTTAATATGCTTCCAATGTTTAATCTACTAGGCAGTTTATAGTATTAGATGCTTCACCCATTGATAAATGTGGTTAAGTCAGACTACACTTGATCCTTGATCTTTGTCTGGTTTTTGATCCACCCCATTTTCTTCGCTAGAATTTTCTTATATCTGTTTTTTATTTAATAGTTCCAGTCAATATATGCAATGAATAAAGGGGATGCCTTTTAATACAGAGCCCTTGAACATAACAGAAATGAGCCAAGTAATTGTTAAAAGGATAGCTCACAGGCCTTTTATTAAGCATTAATTGACAGGATATTTTTATGAGGGCAGAATCTAATTCCATTAAATTATAATGTGCTACAAGAGGTCACATAACAAAATTTGATGGTTCACATATTTTTTTCAACCTAAAAAGCAAACGTAGGTAAGACAAAAAAAGCAGTAGGTATTTGTGAAAGAGAAAGGACAATAAGCATCACCAGGATAATGATTGAAATAACACTCAATTAGCAATATTGTGTAAATATCAAACCACAGACAACTGTAAGTCTCCACACCTTACCCAATCAGTTCTCCAAGTAAATTAGATACAGACATAGAGTAACTAAATGCTCTTCATTACAGAATTCAGCACTGATGCCTGGAAGACTCAGCCCATGCCCCCCAAATTAAATATATACATAATTATATAACCATATTTTGCTTTTTAGAACCACATACATATATGCTGGAGACATGGTAAGCATCCTGAAACTCAGAAATTAGACTACATGGATGAAGATGAGTACTTTCTTTTCCTTTGTCTCTCTTGAGGACTCTCTCTCTCTCTCTCTCTCTCTCTCTCTCTCTCTCTCTCTCTCTCTCTCTCTCTCACACACACACACACACACACACACACACACACACACACACACACACACACACACACACACTCAGAGAGGCATTCTTCAGCATCCCGTTTCTAGTGCCAACAAATTGGTAAATGTCCCTTTCTCAGCCATTCCAGCCATTACTTTTTGCTTTTTGCATGAAGTCTGTAGCTGGGTGATTTTTGTGTCTGGATTTACCATAGTTTAAATTACAGAACTGATGCTCTTTATACTCCAGGATTGATCAGGTGGGAGGACAACTCATGGCTCATGATATTCCTTACCTTTTCTTTATGTTTCAGGGTTCGGAGAGGAAAAGATGATTGCAGAATGGTTTTATCAATTAATAATTAATTAATTAATTAATTAGTCACCTATCCCATAATGAAACAACTCTAGGCAGCATTACAGCATTAAAACATAAAATTCCTAGCTGATTCAAGCTGGTTGGTGAAGGATTAGGGGATGGAAGAAACTGCTGTGGGGAAATGGCCTAAAACTGCTATTTTAAAGATGAAGCCCAAAATGTAATCTTGTCCAAAAAAAAAAACCCTCCTTTCTTTCTTTCAGAATTACATCTTACTGTAGAATATAGTATAACTGACTTTACAATGCATTTTACTGTTAACATCAACATGTTCTTAGGTAATTACTTTATTGAATTCTTTTTATATATGTAGTTTTCCTCAAGGAAAGGTTGGTTTTGATTCTAAAATAAATATTGCACTTGTGGAAATTCACCAAGCCACAGTTAGTTGGTGTTAAGTCAGTTATATAAACATCTGCCAAAACTTTGCAATATTGCCCTGTTTGTTTAAAGTGAACTGCTTCTATTGCACGATGTGAAATTGAAGTGGATTTAATCCAGCGAACCATTATAATTACCAATGAAACTTCCTTTTTCCATAAGTAGTTATCATTTTAATCTGGGTGTACAACCCAGTAGGAGCCTTCACACTAAGCTAGGGCTACCAGGCTATTAAAAAATGGTTACCATATGATGGCAAAAAAAACCCCTAAAAACCAATTGTTATGCTGTATCTCTTTCTGGATTTTTATGGACCAGATCTCATGGTCTTTCTTCAACTAGTGCAATTAAAAGTTGCTTTGGGCAAAAATACACATGGACAATAGAAAACCTTTGGGGAAGGTTTGAATTTTGAATAGGTCCAAATAAGCAACAATTATGGAAGGAGGTGGTTGGGAAGAAGGTAAAGATACGGTTGGAGAGACAGCTTCGTATATCTTTCCTTCTTTCAAGGCTATCAGTTCATGCACCGCTTGTCACTGGGCAGAGTGAAGTGGCCACTTCAAACAGTTGATACTCAATGACCTAAAAAGTCTGCAAACAAATTGCTATTGATTGATGAACTCAATGCTACTGTGCTTTTTTTCCCCCCCAAGAAAAAGCAAGAGTAATGCTTACAGTATAATTTGCTTCAAGGGTCAAAATGATTTTACTGTCTTTGGACTTGGACAAGGAATGTCGTTTACCACTTTGCCTCCGTAAGAAAATGTTTTATACCAGTCCCGTCATTCACTGCTTTGCTAGGCAAGACACAATAAAGGCAAAGAATAAAGCACTGCACTATCTCCACAGTAGCCCCTCCAACTCTCTGCAAAAGCTGTGATCTGTATACAACTACAGACATTTGTGCCTGAGATCTGAAAAAGTGTAAATGCAGCTTCACTGTTAGAAATGTTATTTATCTGTTTGGAAACAAGCTGTCTTTTGTAGGGCTGACAGAGAATTCTTACAACCATCTTGATCTGACCTAATGTCTGAAGCATGAAAGAATTTGAAAGAGGCCACCCTAAAAATACCACAGAGACTTCTGAGCACAACTACTCATAATGATATACAGTAAGCAAGCGATGAAATATGCATAGAATGGAGTTGTTCCATGGACACTACATAAAGATATCCGTAAGTCCTTTGTCTCTTTTATGACCTCCATCCAACTTCCCTCTACCCCAATGTGGTTAACAAAATAGCCAGACAAAGTTGAACTGTATTTCACTTGGCATCATTATTCATTCTGTTGGAGAACATACTCATTAGTGCATGTTTTTAAATATAAGGAATATAAACACGTGCTTACCAGTCAGTCCTAATCATCTTTATACAGACATCATCACCATTTGTCTCTATGGTGCTTACTCCCAAGCAAAGTCATTTATATCTTTCCTAGAGTTATTATGATAAACATAGGTGAAATATTTTTATTTGTGTATTTGCTGTGTAGTACCAAGGCAAGATAAAAGTAAGAAAGATATAGGAGTTACTAAAATTCCACTCATAGATCACAACTTCATAATCAATCCAATAAAAATACTATATTCAACTATGACAAAGCCAAGCTTAACTATACATATTTGAAACCATGCTTTATGGTATGACGAAGTTGCATACACATCCATAATTAATACCAATGGTACTCATCTAGGAACTATTAGCATTAGTGAAAGATGAGTGTTATAAACAGGTGTACTCTCACTCCACTAATCCAATAACAAGATCTTCACATTCGTTTTAAAATTAATCAACATTCCCAAAAGCAAAGAAAAGAAGAAGACGAGTCCAGAATGACATAGCCATAGTCCTGAAAGATCAGAAATTACAATCCTGGGATAGTAACAAAAACAAGCCCTGCCCAAATGAAAACCCCTTCTTCCTTGTAGCAGCTCAATTTGAGGGGCTACCACAAGGAAGAGGGGTGGGGCAACCTATTTGCCAAAGGACCTAACGGCAGGACAAGAAGCAATGGACAGAAACTAATCAAGGAGAGAAGCAACCTAGAACTAAGGAGAAATTTCCTGACAGTTAGAACAATTAATCAGTGGAACAGCTTGCCTCCAGAAGTTGTGGGTGCTCCAACACTGAAGATTTTTAATAAGAGATTGGACGGTTGTTTGTCTGAAATGGTATAGGGCAGTGATGGCGAACCTATGGCACGCGTGCCACACGTGGCACGTGGAGCCGTATCTTCCGGCACGCGAGCCGTTGCCCTAGCTTAGCTCCAATGCACATGTGCACACCGGCCAGCTGATTTTTGGCTCATGTGGAGGCTCTGGGAGGGCATTTTCTCTTCCGGAGGGCCTCCTGGGGGGGGCAGGAGAGGGCATTTTCGCCCTCCCCACGCTCCAGGGAAACCTACTGGCACACTGGAAGTCGGGAAATGGGCCATTTCCCATTTCTCCAGAGGGCTTCGGGGGGGGGGGGGGGGCGGGGAAGGCCGTTTTCACCCTCCCCAGGCATTGAATTATGGGTGTGGGCACTCGCGCGTGTGCGATAGCACGTGCGCACATGCTTTTGGCACCCAAGGAAAAAAATGTTCGCCATCACTGGTATAGGGTTTCCTGCTTGAGCAGGGAGTTGGACTAGAAGACCTTCAAAGTCCCTTCCAATTCTGTTATACTGTTCTATTCTGTTCAAATGGAACATAAATAACAAAAAGGAAGGAAGGAAGGAAGGAAGGAAGGAAGGAAGGAAGGAAGGAAGGAAGGAAGGAAGGAAGGAAGGAAGGAAGGAAGGAAGGAAGGAAGGAAGGAAGGAAGGAAGGGTCACGAGGTGATTTTTCATTGTTAGCTGTACTCATATGTCAGACTTTATGACCCAGAGGTTCTTAACAAAGTAAAGCAGTCACATGAAGAGTGAACTGCGCAAGTGTTATATTCCATTCTCCATTCTCCTTTTTTTTTCTTTGCTGCTATCCTCCCTGGAAGGAGGGTCTCTTAGATTGTAAAGATGTAGTTCTTAGGTTTTTATATTATTTTGTACCGAAATCAATATTTTGTTATGTAAACTTTTATTCGCATTTCATTTTATCAAGGATTGGTTTCCAAAGGAAAAGATTTGTCACCTCTAAGATTTATTTTCTCATTGCGTCAGGAAGGAAGGAAGGAAGGAAGGAAGGAAGGAAGGAAGGAAGGAAGGAAGGAAGGAAGGAAGGAAGGAAGGAAGGAAGGAAGGAAGGAAGTTTGCAGCCAGAGAGCTTTAAATACGAGCACCAGTATTTTAACTAGATTCTGGCTCAAATAGAAGGCAGTGAAGAGTTAGCAAAATTTGAAATGAGAGTATTATGTAGGGCAGGGGCGGTTTCCTCTCGAAGTTGCTACCGGTGCGCTGCGCGCGCATCTCCACGTTTCATGCGTGTGTGCACATGCTATGTGCGCATGCCCCTCGCGCACACTCCTAGTGCGATTTTGCTTCCTGCGCACGTGTGGAAGCAAAATTTTGCAAGGGGACACGCATGCGCGCACGATTTTGGCATTTTTTTGCTTTGCACATGCGCGGAAGAAAAAAACGCCAAAATCTCACGCGTGCACGCATCCCCTCACAAGATTTTGCTTCCGCGCATGCGCAGGAAGCAAAAGAAGCCAAAAAATTCTGAAAAAAACATGGTGACGCGCGACGGAACGGTGAAGATGACGGACCGGTGATGCGCGCAAATTACGTCATCGGCCGGCCGCTACCGGTGCGGTAGAGTGGACCATACCGGTAGGAACCCACCACTGATGTAGGGTAAAGAAAAGCTTGAACAGCACTGTAGAATCAGGGGATGAAGAGAGGAAACAGGAATACCCATAAGACTAATGCTGAAATCCAAATGCTGAATAATCAAAGCATATACCAATAAAGATGCAGTCTTCACCAGAATCTTTAGACCCCACAAATTTCCGTAGGTGAAAATTAGTTACTCTCACTGTGTAAACAATACATGGACTTAGAGTCAATTGATCATTAATCAAGAACCCAAGGCTACAAATAGAGAAAACTGGGACAAGCTGAGAGCCCAGCAGACAAATAGAAGGAAAAACCTGTTAAGAGGTTTGGAAGGATGGTAAAGCTATCTTTCTGAATTTGAGTTAATACTGTTCCCTACTCTTTCACTTTAATAACTCTTGATAAAAAGAACTCTGTGAATTCATGCTTGGGGGAAAGAAGTTTTTTTGAGTTCAAGTTGCTGCTAAAAGCCTAACATTGTATTATTCCCAAGTTCTCGGCTGTAAGAGAGCTGCTAGGAGAAAGCACATTCTTCACTTTAGTGGTATAGGGTGCCAGCATAAAATGGAAGGTTTTAAAAAAAGCTAACAAAGGATTCTGACTGAGATTGGATGGTAACCTGAATAAGGATAGCTTTGTCTCTCACAGGATAAAAATATAACTGTCCAATGCTAGAGTTTTCACTTGAGGCAAAAATGATCATGCTCAAATTATCCTATTTCACAGACATTATGCAAAGACCTACAATAGCTCTCTGGAGAAAGTTCTAATGCTGGGAATAGTGAAAGGAAAAGGGGAGAGAAGATGACCAGCAGCAAAGTAGATGGACTTAGATACAATGACAATGGGTGCACCTTGGAAAAAACCTTTAAAAAAAACAGCTTAGGAACAGATTATCATGGGAAAAAAATCAAAGTAGTCTTTAAATGTTGACAATGACTTGATGGTACATAACCCATCAGTATTTTGTTCACAGCCTAGAGGACAAAACCATTTATTAGCTGTCTAATCACGACCCTTTCCTTTCTCAGAGTTACAGACACACATGACTAGCTTGATATGTAACACCTATTAATGTTCTTTTGTTCTTACTATTATGGGGTATGAATGTGTCCTTTATTTATGGGACCATCCCATATACGAGGGTGAGTCAAAAGGTAATGCCATTTTCTTTAGGACAGGTATAATTACCAACACAGGAACATGTAGCATACATCAAAATGAAGCTGGTCCTCGGTGGATCACATTCCTACTTCTCAACATAGTCATCGTTTCTCTCAATAGCAATGTTCCACCTTCGAATGAGAGCATGTATCCCTGCCTCGTAAAATTTTGTTGACTGTTCTTTGAGCCACTTCTTCACTGCAGTTTTCACTTCCTTGTCACTGGAATAATGTTTGCCTCTCAAACCCTCTTCAGACTATCATCTCTTCGGCCCCATGAAAGAGGGTTTGAGAGGCAAACATTATTCCAGTGACAAGGAAGTGAAAACTGCAGTGAAGAAGTGGCTCAAAGAACAGTCAACAAAATTTTACGAGACAGGGATGCATGCTCTCATTCGAAGGTGGAACATTGCTATTGAGAGAAACGGTGACTATGTTGAGAACTAGGGATGATCCACAGAGGACCAGCTTCATTTTGATGTATGCTACATGTTCCTGTGTTGGTAATTATACCTGTCCCAAAGAAAATGGCATTACGTTTTGACTCACCCTCGTATCATAATGCAGGAAATGAATTGGCTAAGCTTGAAAGAGCTATATGCCATGGTTTAAAGCAAGCCTGTCCAACCCATGGCCCATGGGTCATATGCAGTCCTAGACAGCTAGTATTGCAGCCCCACAAGACCCCCCCAAAATAAAGGTGGCTACATTAACTATATTATATATTTTATATGCAGCCTGAGTCAATTCCTCTTCACTCAAGGCAGCCCAGGCAAGCCAAAACGTTGGACATGCCTGATTTCGAGTGATAAAGAAGTCCACACAATACTTTTCCCTTCATTTTCACTGCTGTTTTATAACAGCTTCCTCAAAGGAAGCCAAAGCCAAACTACACAGAGCTATGTGACCTTTACATTTCTTTTCAGCATAACTTTTAGAGGGTCATCCATCCATTAGTTTTAATTGTCACCGTATGTGCCTCATTTGAAAATGCTGACACTGAGAAACTGGCATTAGGGCTGGCCACCTGTAAAGGCAGATAGAAAGTTCAGGGCAGGGCCGGATATGAGGTATGAAGCTCACATTCCTTCCTGGCTGACAGTTCAGTCCATTTACTGCTAGAAAAAAGAAAAGAGATTTTGTTTATTTTCTTCGGTGCTCTGGGAAGGCGAAAATGTGAAAGTTGCATTGGACTCAAATGCATGCCTCCAAGCCACTCAGCACCAGAAGCTGTTATTGTCATGATAAAGATCCCATTTGTTGACCAGGAGAGAACAAAGTAGCGTTTGAAAGGAAGACAGAAAGGAACAATTTATCCTCCTTTTTCCACCTGCAAATAGTGAAAATAAGGGAATAGTCTATTTATAATAGTAATAGCCTAAATAATTATATAGCACTATATTGCATAATAGTAATAGCCTATATAATATAATCAAAATATAATAGAATTTATAGAATATATAATTTTATTATATAATATTATATAATAATATATCAAGCCTACTAGTATTTAATTTCATGAAGAAATTAAATGCATATCTCTTTCCCTCCACTGCTGCAAAAGATTCTAGAAAAGGAAAAAAGTTTCATCTTTAGGGAAATACAAGTTTCAATTCTCTAATGATAACAGGTTTTTTTTTCTTTATTGTTTGTTTCAGGTAAAGAAAAGAGTTTCCTACCCTACTGAGCTTTGTAATATGGCCAATGTTGTAGGATAGGTCACGTATGTGCATACAGAACAGTGCTTCCAAGTATTTATGTTGTCCATGAATTTCTTTCCTGTAATTTCTATAAGCATCTTCTGAGGTAAGGCTGAGCAATCTTCATTTTCTGAGCTGCATGAAGCCCTCAGCCTGGTTTCAAAAGCCCTCAGCTTAATTATCAAAATTTCTGCAGGAGATCAGTTCAGGCAAAGTTAAGGATGATCTCTATTTTTCTACACAGCCTGGTACTTGGGGAAAGAAGTAGTTATCAGAAAGAGAGAGGGGGGGGGGAATCTAGGAAAAAAATGGTGGAGGGAAAATGGATGTTCCATGAATTCCTGAACTATACCTAAAGAGCCAAGTTTGTTTGTTTGTTTGTTTTTGTTGTTTTTTTTAACTTTTTTTATTTTTTTCCCATTTTTTTAAATTAAAAAGTTTTATTAGTACAAAGTACAAACATTTTTCTCTTTTCTCCCCCCTTCCCCCTGAACCACTCCCCCCTTACCCTCCCCCGACACCCCCTCCCCCCCGGACTTCCCAGAAAAAGCACAAGGTATAGTATTCAGAAAACATAAAACTAAAATATGCTAACAGATTATTGATTCCAAACTTTTTCTAATTCTTGGCTTGTTAAAAACCAGGAGACCGTGAGTTCTTGTCCCACCTTAGGCACCCATCTGAGGGACCTTGGGCCAGACACTCTCTCTCAGCCCTGGGAAACAGGCAAGGGAAAATCATTTTCAAAATCTTACTATTTTACTTACTTATTTACTTACTTACTTACTTACTTACTTACTTACTACTTACTTACTTACTTACTTACTTACTTACTTACTTACTTACTTACTTACTTACTTACTTACTTACTTACTATTTTCATTACTAAAATGAAAATCATTTTCAAAATCTTACTAAGAAAACTGCTGGGACATGAGTCCAGGCACTCACCAGGAATCCAGGCACTCACCAGAAAAACTGCTGGGACATGAGTCCAGGCACTCACCAGGAATCAAAAACGGACTTGAAGGCACACACGCAGGCATTAAAATCCAACAAAAGTCTTTCATAAGTTCTGAAAATAATTAAGGAAATTGTATTTGTAGCCACAATCTGAATGAAAATCACATTTCTTATTGAACTACTTTTAATGAAGAATCTTGGGGGAGCAGCCATCATTGTTCACTACCCACCGCCCACTGGTCTTTGGACTGTTGTGTTACATCTGCTGAATAGGCCGCTTCCTTAATTCACTCAGCCTTGGCTTCTCACTGTTTCTAGGCCACATACATTTCCTTGACTTTTCCCGGACCTTCTTAGGGTATTGTCCTGGCAGAGATTTCCCCAGAAAGCCATACTGAGTCATTTTTGGTAAGAAAATAAGACACTCTCAACAACTGGGACTTTCCAATGTGTTCTGGAAAAAGCATGAAAGAACAACGACATAATGGAAGACTACAGAAAGAGGGAGGCCCTCTCCCCTCAGTGTAAGTTTCTGAGGAAAATGCCATACTGCCACTATAAACAGCTTAACAGAGGATTATGAACAATAATATTATCATTTTTATAACATTTATTAACTTTCAGCAATTTCAAAGATATCTGTATACATAGTCTCAAGAACCACATTCCTGTTAAATCCGTCAGGCTTATTACCCTATGACAGTATTTCTCAACCTTTAGCATGTGTGGACTTCAACTTCAAGAATTCCCTTTTTGTTGGCTGGAGAATTCTGGGAGCTGAAGCCCACAAATCTTAAAGCTGCCAAGGTTGAGAGACACTGGTCTAAGATAAGGTCTTCTCATAAGATCAAGGCTGAATTAGGTAGATCCCAGCTCATAGTTCACATTACAGTCCTAAAAACTGTCATTTTTGAGTCACTTCAACAGAGCCATTATGGTAGGGAAAATATTTCCTTGGTAAAATCAAGGCTACTACCTCGTTATTTTGAAAAGCAAAAAAAATGAGACTAAAATTAGAGATATTAGAATATTTATAGAAAATTACCCCCTTTTTATCCCCCATCATCCAAAACAAGGTTACAGCATTGTGTTTTAAATAAACAAT
Organism: Diadophis punctatus similis; assembly: GCA_023053685.1. Taxonomy (NCBI): domain Eukaryota; kingdom Metazoa; phylum Chordata; class Lepidosauria; order Squamata; family Dipsadidae; genus Diadophis; species Diadophis punctatus. Next base: position 106,211,422 of record JALIGW010000001.1, on the reverse strand, counting down.
GACTTTTTCTGGATTCTGATGCCGTCAACTAATCTCCTACAATGGTTTGGATCAGGGGCGGGTTCCTAATTTTTTTTACTACCACTCTGTGGGCGTGGCTTATTTTGTGGGTGTGGCTTGCTAGCCATGTGACCGGGTGGCGTGGCTTCTCGGACTGCTGAAGGGAGGGGAACTGAGATAGGTCCTGCCGCCCCTTCCCCCTCCCCTCAGCAGCTCGAGAACCCTCAAACGTGTGAAAATGCCTAGGATTATCACCGCGCATTCGTGGCTTCTCGGACTGCTGAAGGGAGGGGAATGGAGATAGCTCCTGCCGCCCGTTCTTTCAGGGTCTCACGCGCTCCCTCAGCCATCCTCCCCTGCTTGGACTCACTGTGAGATAGGAAGGCAGCACATGCGCAGTGCCGGAAGCTCGGCTTCTGGGCATGCGCAGAAGAAAATTTTTTTTAAAATGTAAAAAAATTTTTTTAAAAAAAATGGCGGTGCCCAGGCACCGACAACCGACCGCACCGGTACTGTGACATCACCAGCGGGCTGCTACCGGTGCTATAGAGTGGACCGCACTGGTAGGAACCCACCACTGGTTTGGATCACTCTTTACCTCCCACCTATTAAAAAAAGAGAGAGGTTGTGAGATTTCACCATCCTTGCACAAAATTGTATGCTGCCGTTTTTATGAACTTTTACCAAGCCATCGTGAGATTTCAGTAATTTCCCTTTTTTCCCCACCATAATTTGGGAAATGAGTGGAAGATATTTTGAAGATGTTGTAGATATTTAGAAATAAACTGGAGTCAGATTCCTAACCAAGGTGCTGATCTTGTGAGGTCTGTTGGAATCCAGTTGCAAGCATAAATAGGCTTCTAAAAACTCACAAGTAGAACATGAAACCAATCACCCTACTATGCCACCTCTACATATATTATTGCTGATATTGTTGTCTTTTCTCCTCCTATTTTCCCACAACAACAACCCTATCAGGTGGGTTGGGCTGAGAACAAGTGACTGGTCCAAAATCACCAGTTGGCTTTCATGCCTAAGAAGGGACTAGAACTCACAGCCTCCTAGTTTCTAGCCTGATGCCTTAACCACTAGACCACATTAGTCTATATACCAGTGATGGCGAACCTTTTTAGGTTCGCGTGCCAAAAAGGGGGGGGGTGCGCGCTCTAGCACGCGCTCGCATGCCCACACCCATTCCCTCCCCCCATGCATGCGCACAACACCCCCCATGCTGCCCCCTGCACATGCGCACATACCCCCACCCTGGCACAAAGGCCTTACCGGAGCCTGGGACGACGGGCAAACCGGAAGTTTGGAAAAATGCACTTCCGGTTTGTCCGTTTCGTCATTTTTTGCATTCTGGTGCTTCAGGAAGCTTCCCTGAACCCTCCGGAGTGAAAAAAAACAGCTCACCAGCAAACCGGAAGTGCGTTTTTCCGCACTTCCGGTTTGTCCGTTTTGTAGTTTTTTGCATTCCGGGGCTTCAGGGAGCTTCCCTGAACCCTCCGGAGTGCAAAAAACAGCTCACCGGCAAACCGGAAGTGCATTTTTCCGCACTTCCGGTTTGCCGGTGGGCAACGCTCGCGTGCCCTCCGCTATGGCTCCGCGTGCCACCTGTGGCACGCGTGCCATAGGTTCGCCACCACGGCTATATACATTATATATATACATTACTCAACACACACACACAAACATATATGCATATACAAATAATGATGTCTCCCCTCGTTCTCTTTTTTTCCAATACTCAACTACCTCATTTGCTTTAACTGTTTCTTGTAACCCCCAATCCTTTTGGTTGCGCTCTCTCTCTCTCTCTCTCTCTCTCTCTCTCTCTCTCTCTCTCTCTCTCTCTCTCTCTCTCTCTCTCTCTCTCTCTCTCTCTCTCTCTCTCTCTCTCTCTCTCTCTCGTATCTCATCTAGCTCTATAATATCCTTCTAAAAATGTAGGGACTTTAAGGGCGTTATTATATTTGTGGTTTTTTTTTCAGTCTCTTTCCTAATGATACCATGCATGAAATTTGTCTTTTTGTGTAGCAGCTGCTCACTGGGTGACATTTCCATCAAGCTGCCCACGGTGACTCCAAGGTTCTTCCTCGCATCAGTCACTGCCAGTTCTGATCTCATCATTGTAAAGGTAAAGTTTGGATTTTGTGTGTGAGTGCTAAATTGCATCCTTTTACCCTCGAACTGCATTTCACTTTTATAGGTCATTCACCCAGTTTTCTCTCCATAATACCTTTCTGGTTTTATCACTCCCAATGCTTTGGTATTATCAGTAAACACATCATCAATGCATACTCCATCGGTATGGATTGTTTTTATTTGTACCAGTAGTAAAATATTACAATTAATTGGGTTCCAATATACTTAATCACCTGGAACTTCAGTTGCCTTGTTGTTTTCTAGATTCTGAGGTACTTTTCTGGAACTTTTTACAATGCACTTGTGTACCTACTGTCTTAAATATAACAATAGCATCTACAAACTCACCTGACTACTCATCCTGACTCTAGATCTTATGTGAATAAATGCAGTAATATTAATCTTAGAACAGGTTGCTGGAAAACATACTCCTTATTTTTGGTATTTGGGAAATTATCTATTCTTTACTGTCCCTGTTAACTTCTTGTATTTTAATGAGCTAATAATCTATAAGAGAATCCAGGCCTCTAAATGTACACTTGAACCTAAGTGAGTTAGGCCCAATTTTATTACCTTTTTTTGTCAGACCACAACAGTTGTTAAGTGAATCATCCATTAAGTGAATCTAACTTTTCCCAATGACTTTGCTTGTCAGAAGCCAGCTGGAAAGGATGCAAATGGTGTTCACATGACCCTGGGATGCTGCAACATGCTAGTTTCCAAAAATGCCAGTTGTCAAGTACTCAAATTTTGATCCCATGACCATGGGAATTAAGTGTGAAGACTGGTCCTAAGTCATTTTCTTCAGTGCCACTGTAACTTTGAACATTCACTAACTGAATGGTTCCACGTTGTAAGTCATATGAGGATTTTCCCGTATGAGGAAAAAGATCAATAACTTTTTCCACTACTTCAATAAGTTCATTCCCATTCATATCTTTTCCAATACATACACAGCAATCCATGGTTCACATTCAGTTTGGTCCTCTGAGTACACATATGCATTGTTTTGTCATAACAATAATATTCCACATTCTTTGCCTCAGCAATTATGCATGTATCTATTTTCTTTTTTTTTCTGGCCCAACCAGCTGTGGATTCACAATGCAGCGAAAGATGAGGAGCAATGGATGTGATCCAAACCGAATAAGCCTTGACAATAGTGGTTTAGAAGTACTTATTCATTGCCAAGCTACCTCTTAATTACCGTGTTAAAGACAAAGGATTCCCATTGGACATTCAATATGAGCCTGTAATAGGTCAGCTTTTCCTCAGAGAGGCATAGCCGTATGTTCCACCTGTGGTGCTTTGGTTGCTATGGTGTGTCTTGTTCTTTTCACTGAAGAGTACAGTGTAGGATCACGTACTATTCTGCTTACATGAGCAATCTGCACAGTTCACTGGGCCAGTTTTTAGACAAGCAGCCCCAGGACTAACCGGTATGTCTATCATTTTTGAGATGCTAATATATTTACAGGAAGAAACTGAACAAGAAAAGCAGATTGGAACAAAATGGATTTTCTCTTCCAATTCGCTGGCATTTAAGAAGCTATGATGAGCTGAACTAAAGGCCCCCAGAGCTATGAGTGACCTGGGTGCTGAATGGAAAACCAAACCAGTTGACTGATTCAACATGAAACACAGTGGGCTAGTTTTGCATATTCTCCAAAATTGGCAGTCCAATTAGAAAAGAAATGACTGACTTGAGCATTGGCCAGTGAAGAGTCTTTCTTGCCACATAAAGATCAAGTCAATCTACAATTTTATTATTTTATTAATTGCAGGGGTACTTGCTTAATCCCATTGACTTGCTTATTTGCAGTGAGCCCGTTAATAGAGAAAAGTATAGCTTTTGGGAACAAATTTGTTAGAAATGGAATGTCTCTCCAACATCCATCCATCTGTCTGTCTGTCTGTCTGTCTGTCTGTCTGTCTGTCTGTCTGTCTGTCTGTCTGTCTGTCTGAAAGGAAAGGAAAGGAAAGGAAAGGAAAGGAAAGGAAGAAGGAAGGAAGGAAGGAAGGAAGGAAGGAAGGAAGGAAGGAAGGAAGGAAGGAAGGAAGGAAAGGAAGGAAAGGAAAGGAAGAAGGAAGAAAGAAAGAAAGAAAGAAAGAAAGAAAGAAAGAAAGAAAGAAAGAAAGAAAGAAAGAAAGAAAGAAAGAAAGAAAGAAAGAAAGAAAGAAAGAAAGATTATGAGAGGGAGGGAGGGTCTGAGGGAAGTCCTGCCAGCAGCCTGCTGGCCTTTCCCTCTCCTCTCCTGGTGGTCTCCCATCATGAGGATGCTTTGGTTACAAAGCCAGATCTCCTCGCAAGGAGAGGGAGTGGGCCTCCCTCTGACCCACACACTTTGCCCTCCTGCACACACCATGAGCAACCTGGCCAAGGAGACCGAGCATAGTAGCAGCAGCCTCAAGGAGGAGGTAAGCGCAGCCAGGTGCCCCCTTGGGGAAGTGGGGCCGGGTTGGGCTGTGGGGTCCCAGTACCCTGGGAGATTGAGCGGGACACTTGTCCTCCACTGCCCAGGGCTCTGGGAAGCCTGCGCCGCCATCCGCATGGCCTGAGAGGGACAGCCAGGCTCCTCTGGTGGACAAGTTTGGCACTTGCCCTGGTCTCACCTTTTTCCAATGGATCCCCCCAACCCCACCTGGGCCACCACAGGCGCCCCCTGACATGAGCAACATCGAGCTGGCCATGCCCAACCCAGTCACACCCACCCCAGTCACACTCATCCGCCCCCTGAGGTCAACCACAATCCTGATGCAGCCCTCAATGAAATCGAGTTTGCCACCCCTCATCTAAGCACATCGAGATATGTTTTTGTGAGTGCATTTATATATTTTAAAATCAACAGATGTTAAAATTGATGTAAAATAAACTCAGGAGAGAAATTGCAATTTCAGCAATCCTTCTAGTAATGAGAAAAATTGAGTTGTTTTCCTTGCCAAGACTCTGAGTTTTTATTGACCACATGTCCATCAAATCAATTGTCTCCAGAAAAAAAAAGCTATATGAGGATATATTTGCAAATTTTTTTTACATAAAAATTATTTATTTCTACTCTAACTGAGGCCAATGTATTTCTTGGAGAAGTGGTTTAGTGGTTTCTATATGCCAATTATCTCTTCCAGGACTCCAACAGAAAATAATACAATTCACTCCCTCTCCTAAATTGAAACATGATTTTTGCAGACAACAAACAGCCTTTTCTAAATTGTTTAAAAACACTACAGATAGAAATGACTGCCACTGTTATGCAGTTTATGACGATATTTGTTTATCCCACAGCATCTGATGTAAAAAGAAACCTTTTAATCTGTAAAGCATCCAGAATCACTTAGATGAGATGGGTGGTGCAGAAATCTGATGCAAATAAATACCTACAGTTAGACAAAGCAATTATAACATCTAAGTCACACCTGTTAATTCCCCACAAAATAGGTTGAATATGTGTGATACTTTGAAGCATAGCACCAGTACCTAGGACCTATTCCCATTCTGGTTGACTTTGATACAATCAGCTAAAAAATGATTTAAAGGAGAGAATGATTTAAAGGAGAGCCGCCCTGAGTCCCTAGGGATTGGGCGGCATAAAAATCCATCAAAATAAATAAATAAAATAAACTGTAACAAAGGATATCCTTCTTGGTGGACTGCAATGTTGATTGTTTGGTATCTGTAACTATAGCTAAGAGATATTCCCAAAATCAGGAAAAGCCACAAGTCACTACCAACCTGGATGGAACTATTAAGATATTCGTGAACTGGGAGAGCCAATGATAACAAGGTCAGCCAATGAATAGGCATAGCAACTAAGTCAGCCAATGGGAGCTAAACACATCTGAGTCTGTGCAGAGAATCGAAACTGAAGCTAGAAGGCTGGGCGTGGCTCAGCCCACTCTGTACTCACTTGTCCACTCTGAACTCTGAACTAAAAGCTTGTCTGCTGCTGGAAATGAAACTGCTTGTAACTGTTGCTACATTGAAGAAATAATCTACTCATGGTATTGTATATATATATATATATATATATATATATATATATATATATATATATATATATATATATATATATATATATATATATATATATATATATATATATATATATATATATATATATATATATATATATATATATATATATATATATATATATATATATATATATATATATATATATATAATTATGTTTATAAAGAAGTTAATGAATCCAGCTGAATCAGTTATCTGTGTGTGCTTCTGGTTTTGATTTATGCAACAAACTCTGGTAGGAACAATGGTATGAACTGATATAATGTTGCTGAGTTGAGTCTGTGACTTGGCAGCTGAGTTTGAAATCTGAATGTAGGAAATCCAGGATCAGTCCTGGCAGCATCAATTTAGACATTAACCAAAAAGATTTCTGCGTTATTCCATGGAAAAAAATCATTGTGAATCACGGAGGCAAAATGCATCTAGATGAACAAGATCTGACTCGAATTAGCTTCATATACTGTATTATTTATTTCATTTCATTTCATTTATTTAAGACATAGCCGCTCATCTCATAACCAACTCTGGGTGACTCACAATCAAAAGTTAAAACAGCATAAAAGTGATGTTAAAACTATAAAACTATAGTCACACTGCCCATTCCTTATTTTAGCTATTCCCAAGATGGCGCATTCTAGATAAATTGGAACTATATAGGGACACAATGATTTGTGAATTATTAAGGTTACAGTCTCAACACACCTGCAAGATATTAAATTGGGAAAGTTGATATATTGCATAATCCTTACGTGATACTTGTATTTGCATACTTGATTCTGTACCAGAACGTACAGTATGTCTATCATTATAATATAATCTGATTCCGGGATTGCACAGAATGTTAGGTGAAATAGTTATTCTGCCTGATTCAGCAGGTTCTTCTCGTCGCACCAATATTATCTTCCTGAAAGTTGTTTTGAAAGAAAAATATAACTAATAGCGCTATCCAATATATATTTATTCAAAAAATAACCTTCAGAATTCATTAGGTCATGGGACCCAGAAATATATTTGGCAAACTCCAGCTTTATTTTTTTTTTCCTCACCCTGGACAGTGATACCGATAAGCAAAATGCCCAGAGGAATAAAGTTACTTCGAATATTCTTTCCATATCATTGTTGCTTGGTTCATTTGGCCTGCATATGCCACCCATATCCTGACTATATTGCATTTGAAGAACAGAAATGATGAAATACAGTGGATGGATTTCCTAAATACAATACAGTTTAGTTATATACTGAAGTAGAAAATAGCCTCTATAAAAATTAGATTCCATGACAGCTCATGAAATGTTGTTCACTGTTTCTGCAATGCTTTATTCATTTTTTATTCAGAAGTTATTTTTGGCATTTAGTTTAGTAGAAGTACTACATCAAGTACTTCTATATCTAGTAGAAGCTAACCCACTCCCTGTCTTGTGCACGAGAGAATGCGACAATAACAATGATGCCCAACATTAAGTATGCAAAGACTTCCATTCCCCACCATCCAGTCAGAGCTCAAGAAGCTTCTTGGATGAGAAGTGAAATGTCTTCAAAGAAAAACCAGAAAGTCCAGTTGCCTCTTGAAAAAGCACCTTTGGGACAACCATGACCTGGATGACTGAGAATCTCCAGAGACAAAGAATGCAAACGTCAAGATGAAGTTTTGAGGGATAATTGTTTGCAGCATTGTATGCAAACATATTGTAAGCTCTGATTTACATTTAGCTTCTCTAACTGCTGGTGAACATTATCTTCCAGTTTCAGATATTTGAACATTGGGGATAAAGATAGTAACATTTTTCTTTTTATAACACTAGATGCGTTTATGATGACATCTTTCTTTCCCTCCAGACATAGTTTATATGATAAAAAAACCAGTAGTATTCTGTCACATTGATACAGCCAAGGTGGCTGCATGGAATGATAAGCAAGATGATTTTGTTTTAACGCCATGAACTCTAAATTATTGTAACCATTGGTTCAATTTTTTTTGGCTTGCATCATTGAAGAACAGTCAAAACTATTTTTTTAATTGGTTAGCTTTGGTAATAACCAGAATTAATTTAGCAATCAACTGAGCTTTAATCTACTTTGAGTGGCAATAGAAAGAAACATTCTTCATAATGTTTTTAGTAGCACATTCTGAAATGTCAACAATAATGTTTTTGATTGTGTGTGTGTTTAAAAAAATACATGCCTTGTATTTGTATCAAAATGTATTCTGTGCTATGGTTTTAATATTATTTATTACATCTATGACTTTAATACGGTTTTTAACATCCTTTTCTATGGGTTTTTTGTTTGATTGATTTTATTTGGATCCTGCTGATTGGATCTGGTGCTGTTTAAATTGCCAGAATCCTATTTGTGAGATTGGCAGCTTCACAAATTGACTGGACTGGACTGGACTGGACTGGACTTGACTGACTGACTGACTGACTGACTGACTGACTGACTGACTGACTGACTGACTGACTATCCGACTGACCGACCGACCGACCGGATGGATGGATGGATGGATGGATGGATGGATGGATGGATGGATGGATGGATGGATGGATGGATATATCTTGAAGGAGAGTTTTGCAATGGCTCAACATCAAATTTGGAATGATTTGAAACATGGGGCTATATGTCTTTTCAGTTAGACAAACTTGATCCATATTCCCTCATCTCAGACATGGCATTTCTATCTTCATGAAGGTCATACACTCTGAGTCATGTACAAAAACAAGGAACTCTCACTTTCTGCTAAAAAGGAAAAACAAGGAAGAAACTGGGAACTGACACAGATGTTCAACCGTCCCTGTAGCTCAGCATTAACTGAGGGAGCTGGGCAGTTAAGAAATATGAAATATAAACAAACAAACAAACAAACAAACAGATAGGAATTCACAGGCTCTGGAGAGAAAAATCCAGGTATAAATGAGACAGAGGGTAATCTGTTTCAGGAAATGTCTATTTCTGAAAGGATAGTTTTAAAAAGCGTTTTGCTAAAAAAATATTGCATAACATTAAATGTTATTTTGACTTGTGTGCATTTAATATTTTGTGTTGGGGGTATTTTTTTTACTCTACAGATTCTGTTTTTGTAGTCATTTATACCAATTATCTCCTCCTTACATCACAATTGCTTGTCTCCAGGTAGCAAATTAATAGCCCCTTGCATTTTGCTTGTAGTCCCAAAGGTGCTTTGTCAAGAGGCAACTGGGCTTTTTGGTTTTTCTTTAAAGATGTTTTTCTTCTCATCCAAGAAGCTTCTTCAGCTCTTCCTGGATGGTAGGGAATGGAAGGATTTATATTCCTTGCTGGTCATTTGCATTCTTTTAGCAAATCATTAAGGCCACCTGGATGTTTATCTGTGTGGTCAGGGTCACCTGAGTGGTGTAAATGATTGTGGAGTCTTTTGGGAACTGTTGAAAGGATTGTGTTGAAGACGGGAGATAGATGATGTCATATCCCTCCTCCTCTGTTGAGAGAGGGCTGTTCAATAGATGACCGCTTTGAACCCCTTAACAACTAGCTAAAAGAATTGACCAGCTGTCTGCAAGGAGTATAAATCCTTCCATTCCCCACCATCCAGTCAGAGCTGAAGAAGCTTCTTGGATAAGAAGCAAAATGTCTTCAAAGAAAAACCAGAAAGTCCAGTTGCCTCTTGAAAAAGCACCTTTGGGGCAACCATGACCTGGATGACTGAGACTCTCCATAGACATTTTGCTCAATGCTTTATATTTACTTTCTCAGTTCACCGTCAGACACCGTAACCTCTTGCCTTCAGAAACTATTTCATTTGAATATATTAAAATTCAATACCAAGTCATTTCATCTACTCCAAATCCTCTGGATAGAATTGGGATGCCTAATTTTAGTCCAAATAAGAATCTGCTGCCTAAAATATTGATTGAAACAATTCTTTTTTTAACTCTTTTGAACTCATTGGTTCAGGGAATCCAAAATGATAAAATTTTAGGGTAGTTTTTTCTACGCTTGGGAAAAACGTCAACGGTTTGGAGTCTTTCTGCTCTGTTTTTTTTTAATATTGCTTACTCTTATCAGAGATGGGCTTGAAGTTAGAAACCTTCATCTGCATATGCAGAGCAACAGACTTACATTTCTCCTGTACTGTCTCAAGACCATCTCTACAGTCCTTTCAAAACCCTCACGTGTCTTCATCCCACTGCATCTACTTGTAGAACACTGTTCATGTTCACAAGATTTAATATTTTATCTTCAGTGTCAAGGGGAGGGGGGAAATGTTGTGCTCCAAAATTGCCTATTGAACCAATGAAGCTACACTGGCTCCCGTTCCTTTATGCGTCCATAAAGGTACAATTCAAAGTGCTCATATCAGCTTTAAATCCTTGCCTAGCCCACACCCAGTTTATTTGAAGGGCCATCTATCTCACAGAGTTTCTGCTCATTCCATCAGATCCAATAGGGTCGACATGCTCCAGGTCCCTTTTATTATACTGTGTCATCTTGAAAGACTAAGAAGGAACACCTTCTCTGTCACAGCACCTGTCCTGTGGAACAGACTCCCCTCTTTAGATTTGGAGGACCTCCCATTCTCTTGACCTTCCAGAAACCTGTTAAGATCTGGCATTCTTGCTAGGATCTTAGAAGAATCTGAGGTATATACTCCTGTTTTGTGAGTTTGTTTCATGGTGCTATGGGTTTTTTCCTCCATAGGAATTATTTTAATTCTATCTGATTATGGGGTTCTTTTGCATTGGTTGTTTTGTTTGTTTCATTGGTTGGTTGGTTGGTTGGTTGGTTGGTTTGTTGTTGTTGTTGTTGTTTTTGCAACGTGGTTGTTCAACACACAGTTTTGCATTTAAGGTGGGTGGCTACATTAATTTCATTAAATAAATTAATATTTAATAATATATCCTATCCCAAATGCTTTTGCACTGGCTGTGGTGCCTCTAAGGAGCCAGCAATGCATGTCCTACTCAATAGTCCCCTGTATAGAGCTTCTATTTCTAGGTCTCTTTCACTGCATGGGCTCAACAGATATGAAAATCCCATACTTCTTACTTTGCCAATTGCCAATTGCCTGTCAGAAATTTCTAGAAGCGTGACACAGTTCTGTTTGATTATCATTGCCATTGGGATAGTACTCCCAGTAATTTTAAATTTCTTTCATTAATTTTTATTATTTGTTTAATATACTTAATATACTTAAGAAGAGTCTCTGTGGAGTGGGCGGCATACAAATGCAACAAACAAACAAACAAACAAACAAAAACAAATAAACAAATAAACAAATAAACAAATAAATAAATAAATAAATAAATAAATAAATAAATAAATAAATAAATAAATAAATAAATAAATAAATAAATAAATAAATACCGGTACTTTGTCTTTTATCATTTTTCTTTGGGATGTTCTTTCAAGTCACAGTCTATATTTTGAGCAATTCTTTATATGTGGGGTCTTTGGTGCTCTCTGAGCTTGGTAATTTTCTTGCAGACATTTCATTACCAAACTAAGTAACATCATCACTGCAAGAAAGGAAACATCAGCAAGAAAACCACCAAGCTCAGAGAGCATAAAGGACCCAACAAACTTGAGCTATAAATATTCTCTTCTATTTGTAACTGTATTTATCTTTTTCGAGATTATTGAAACATGAAATCTACATTCCATTTCTCTCTCTTTCTATTTTAAACATGTTGATTCTATTTACACTTTATAAAGAAGATATACAGTACTTCTGTAATTTCATTCTTCAGACATGGTGTTGTAGAATTTATTTCCTTTTTATATATTTTTTCTTTTTAAAAAATATTAGACAGTTAAAAACATAAGACAAAACAGAAACTGGGAATAGCAAAAAGTGAATACATTAAAGTTTACAAGCATTATAAAATTAAATGAAGTTTTCATACTAACATTAATTTTGTTCCCTATATAAAAATATGCCAGTTTAATACTTCAAATAATTAAAATCAATATGCAATTAATATGCAATAATTAACTATAATAATATAGTACAAACTGTAAATCAATAGGAGAGATTACAATAATTTCTGCTTTGTCTAAAGATTCTATCTTTATTTAACAACTCATAGAGAAACTTAAATGTTAAAATCGTATATTAGAAGAATTTACAATCCTCGGATGCTGCAAAAGCCTATATATAGAACTCCTGATTGTAATTCCTAAATTACAATCCAGAATTAGTTTCCATATTAAATTGATATTATATTATAATTTGGTTTTCAAATATGAATATATTTTTGACATTGATGCATACTTTTAACAATTTAACATAATTTCCAATATCATAGCAGCTCTATCCATAAACAAAGCCAGTTTGCTACACAATTATCTCCTCTTTCCTCCCACGCTCTTTTCCCCTTTTACTTGCCAGTATGAGACATGGGCTGTCAGTGTCTTACCTCATATCGTGGTGCCCTTCAGAAGTTTTCAGACTACTGTACATCTTCTAGTGTGCCTATACAGGATTAGAATCCTGGAGAGAGAGAGAGAGAGCACTATGGTGAAGAAAACTAATACAGCATGTGATGACTGCAATTAGTTGTGTTATTCTTACAACAGAAGGTTCAGAGCCACATGTCATGACTGATCTCAAACTATGATGTTAGTCCAGAGCAAACCTAAAGCTCTTCATGCCATTGGATGCAGAAGTCAAAAGGTCAACTACTTCAGCTTTTGGATACTAGATAAGACTATTTACCCAACAGCCCCCATCACAGATCAACTTGGGCAATCCAAGCAAATAGACAGTTGGTAGATTATTACAAGTAGTTGTTTGCGGAGCAAATAGTTGCAGATCATTCAGAATCAAATCTAGTTTAAAATCACTGCCTTTTAACAAGAAGAGATAGATACAGTCCAAGCATTTTTTTTCAACGTTCCTGTTTCTCCTTTATTGTGTGGTAAAAGACAGAAAATACTGAAATGTGTCAGATGCTAAGGCCTCCAGACTAGCATTGTGTCCCCTGAGAAATCATGTTTTATTCTTCTTCCCCTTAGATCTCAGCTGGCATAGCAGAACCAAAGGGCAGCTAATGTTAAGTTGGGCTGCTTTTCGTTTCACCACTAAATACTGGAAAGTGATTCTTTCCTCAATACTTTGACATGTGGCTTAGATTGATGGCAGAAACAGTTAGGGTACACTACATTTATGGTTTTTTGTTTAAGAGGGTCTTAGGTCTCCTCCTTAGGAGAGGAAATGCATGACTGAAAGAGGGACAAGCTGATAACCCAGGGGTGTCAAACTCAAGGCCTGAGGGCCAGATTCAGCCCACAAGGTGCTCAGATCTAGCCTGCGGGGCCACCTTGGAAACAGCGAAGGACCAGCCCACAGTACTTCTGCCAGCAAAAATGGAGCTTGAGAGGGCCATGCTCGACCCGCCCGGGCTCTATTTTTGGCTGTGATTGCCTCTTTTGGCCCTCTGCCAGTGAAAATGGAGCCCAGGGAAGCCGCGCACAGTCTCCCCAAGCTCCGTTTTCGCTTGCAGAGGGCTGCAGGAGGCTATCACGTCCAAAAATGGAGCCTCAATGAATTATGTCAAGCTGGCCGTGCCCACCCTGCCCACGCCCACCCCGGGCACACACACCCGGGCACACCCCAGTCCCCCATGTCAATCACAACCCTGATGCGGCCCTCAATGAAATTTAGTTTGACACCCCTGTGATAACCAATGTCCATACAGGTTGTACACTTATTCATGTAGATGAATGCAATTATAAAGAACACTATTATTATTATTGAAATGAAAATAAAAGATAGCTCACCATAGCAAACTGAATTTTTGTACTGTATAGTGGGCTAGTGCAGCATCTACTAAGGATGGCAGATCCAATTAGATGACACCATCAGAAGATGTAAGACAATCTGGCCAACAGCCAGACCATTGGAACCACCTTCATTCCCTTATGTGATAAATGCCAAAGATGCCTGTGATTTAATTGCACTTGTAAAGTATACCTTATTTCCCCATTTTTAGTACGAAGAAAAGCAAACTAAGCATCACAAGGCTGGGCTTTTTCATTGGTGCACCGTCAGGTGGGTGAACAGCTCATCACCAGAGGAAGAGGCTGCTCCTTCTTGTGATTTTATTAAGATCCACAAGCAAAGATATTGTCTGGACAGGTCTCTAATCTCCTGCATCCAGTTCTTTCCCAAAATTTTCACACCGATAATTATTCTGATGGTTATTTAAATCATTTTCTTCCACAGCTGCTCTTCCCTAGTGGAAAATCTTAACCTTGGAAGAAGTTCAGCGAACTCCTGGGGGCTTCCTGGCTCAAATATGCAATCTTGCCTCTTGGGAGGTGGAATTAATTGCTTAGTAACTGCAGGTTAATGCTCCCTCCTTGGGGAAGGCCTGCATGGCAAGAGAGGTATTTTACCCCCCACCCTCTATATTAAAAGCAGTTTTCCTTTGTGGCATTATAGATAATTCTTCCATATAAAAGCATCAATTAATTAGCTGAAGGATATCTTGGGTAATTATTTGTTTGTTCCCAAGTAAAGCTACACTAGCTAACCAAAGCAAAGGCAATTAAATTGGATTACCCTAAATATATTCTCCAATTAATTTACTTATTTGTTTACTAGATTTATATTCTACCTTTCCTCCAGAATCTCAAGGCAGGGCAATCCCTTCTTCCCATTTTTCCTACAGCCACCACCCTGTAGGGTAGAGTATGCTAAGGGATGGTGACACTTCCAAAAACATGTAATTAGTTTCCATAGTTAATGGTGGACTTGAATCTCGGTATTTCTAGACCTAGTCTGTGAGTTTAATCATTATACCACACTGACATGTTTTGGAATTTGTACAGGAATTCTTGACATTCAACTCTTCTAAAAAGTGTAAGTGCCTCTATTTATATACTAGAAGAGAGTTTGATGATATTGGTAATAGTAAGTGTTGCTTAAGTTTATTGATAATTTAAATAGAGTCAGATGTATCTTCTCATACCAAAAACTTAAAAGTGTCATCAAGAAAACCACATTGGGTGTTCTCTAGGTAGTTTGATCTGGTTCATAAAAACTAGTTATTGTTGGGGTTTTTTTTAAATAAAGGGTACTTCTCTACTCATTCTTCAATGGGATGTATAGGGTAGAAGAGGAAAATGACACAACGCCAAGCAATGCCAACCGAAAAGACTTAGGGACTAAGCATGAGGTAGGGAAATTTTCCCATCATCCAGAGACCTGAAAATGATAATCCTTGTAGGAAATTGTCATGTTGGTTCTACTAGACCTATCTCCTGCTATGCATCTTCTTCCAGTGTTACCTGCTCAAGAATTGGTTGTTGCCTAACACTCTGAACACCATCCCCTAAACAAAGGTTATTAACCTGGAGTCTATGGGATAGCTTGTCCATGAATTTGAGTAGGAAAAAATGTAATTTTATTTTCACAATTTTATTTTTACTTTTAAATTCATTTTTTTCCAAGAAGGAAAAAATTTTGGAAGGGTTCCTGGCACAAAAAAAAGTTAAGAATTACTACTCTAAACTGAAAAGACATACCAGAATATAACTTCAAAGGGAGCTCGGTTTGGTGTAGTGGCTAAGGTGCTGGGCTAGGAACCAAGAGACTATGAGTTCTAATCTTTCTTTATTAGGAAAACTGGCTAGGTAACTTTGGACAAGTCAATCTCTGTTAGCCTGGCCCACCTCACTGGAGTGTTGTATGGAGAACATGGGTGGTGGGAGTATTAAGTATATACCCTACCTTGAGTTCATCAGAAATAAAAAAGGTGGGATGATGATGAGGAGGAGGAGGAGGATGACAATAATGACTTTTCCCATTAGCAGTGTCAGTTTTGGCTTTCTTACTTCCTGAAGTTCTAGCCATCCCATCCAGTTTTTTATATGGGATAAGCTATTATAAGGGATTCTGGATGAAGGCATGTATGATAGCCGATAAATATCTTCACCCTAACAGCCTTTTGGATTAAGACGATCTAACATTGGCTGGCTTCTCCTATGGAGTGTTAATCTGGTTAGGTGAGTGGATGAACATAATTTAGCTTTTTGAAAGTGAGGAGAAACAACATTCACAATATTTGCAATAATATGATATCCATGAATTTAAGGAGGGCTGCTTAGGGAAAATGTAGTACAAAATTATTGTATATTGTTCTATAAGGGAAAATATAATACACACCATTATAAAATAGTCTGTATAGTTGAACAGCTGTAGACATGTGAGTGATTTCTGCCAGAATCAAAGGTCAAGAATGCAGTCCATTAAACTGCATGGCCACACAAGAGTGAATATCACCCCTGTTTTTGAAGAGGGGTCAACCAGGACAGAGAAATTCAGGGTAAAACACTATTTATTTGTTTTTGTCTCCTTCCTTACAAGAAAATTAAGTGCATACTTGATGTCTGCCTATATTTACTCCATATTTACTTTGGAGGACAAGAATAGAAAATTCATGTCCCAAAGAAAGACAAAAAAAGACATTTTATATCATGTTTACATTTGACAATGTAGAAGGCCATTTATACACATTTTAAAAGAACTTCTGGAATTTACAAAGAAAAAACCTGCATCTTACAGAGCCAGCGAAGACTATATGCCAATGCTAGATGCTGAAGAGCAACTTCAAAAGCCCTGCAGCCTCTTCTTATGACTCTTAACCCAGAAATTAGCTGGCTCGGCCTTCAGACTGAGGATATCTTCAAATATCGTACTGTCCCCTGGAGTAATCACATGTCAACTTTCATAAAAGGGGAGGAAAGTCATTTGCACAACACTATGTGCAGTATGGTGTGCACGTTCCTTATTTATTTATGGTCCTCTATCACAAGAAAATAACAAATGACTTATTAAATCAGTTATGGTTCCTTCAGTGACTCATGCCAGAGTTAACTGGGCCAGAAGCAATGTTTTAAAATCAAAAGTCTATGGTACTAAGCCTCTCTCAACTGGCAGGGCCAAGTAACTACTGCAAGAAGTTATTTCACTGGATATGAAGGTTCAGATAAACAGATTTATTGTACCAAATCTATGAAGCCATGACAACAGAATTCAAGGGTCTGTTGTGTACCAAGTATGAGCTTTTTTTATACCCCAGTGCTCAGTTTCTCGTCCCCTCTTTCTTTTGCCTGCTCTACCTCGTTTTGTGATAGGAGACACACTTTCCAAACCATTATTTGTTTTGGTTGCAGCCTGATAAGTAACAGTTTGTTTACTTTGAAGCATGTGAGAGCTAAATTTGACATATGGCAAATGAATGTTTGTGTTTTAAAATCTTATAAACTTCTCTGCCAATTAAATCAATCTATAAAAGCATCTTTATCTCTCTCAATCATCCACCCTCCGAGATAATACTTCTGAACCAGTAGCAACTCTATTTATATACTGGCTGGCCACCCCCCCCCTTCCCTCATACATCAATCAGGAACCAGCAAGAGCAACACTGTTGTCCAGAGATTATAGCCGGGAGACATCAACACTTCTTTTTGAACGGTGTGAAACTTGCTGCAGCTTGCTGCATCACACCCATTGCTAAGAGCCACAGTGGTGCAGTGATTTGAATGCAGTGCTGAAGGCTACTTCCAGCAGTTCGGCAGTTTGATTCTCAAGGTTGACTCAGCCTGAGGTTGGTAAAATGAGGACCCAGATTGTTGGGGGCAATATGCTGATTCTGTAAATTGCATAGAGGGGACTGTGAAGCACTGTGAAGTGATATATAAGTCTAAGTGCTATTGCTATTGCTATTTCATAATTAAAGGTCTGAGGATCAAAGCTTCAGTCCAAGATATTTCAGGATTCTTATTCTTCCTGGATGACCAGAGCATAGCTGAGGCCATAAGAAATATGTCTAGGAAAATATGGATGTATGGTAACCTAACTGTCCTTTGTGATGTAGGAGACATACAGTTATAGTACACCAGACCATGGTCTACTTGGTTCAGCTTTCTATATCACATTGTGGACAAATGGACAAGTCTGCTTTGGGAGTCTTCACTGTCACTATCCAGCAACCAGTAATTAATAGGATAACAGAATATCAGAGTTGAAAGGGGCCTTGAAGGTCTTCTAGTCCAACCCTCTGCTCAAGCAAGTAACCTATAACATTTCAAACAAATAGTTGTCCAATCTCTTCTTTAAAATCTCCAGTAATGGAGTACCCACAACTCCTGGAGGCAAGTCGTTCCACTGATTAGTTGTTTTAACTTTCAGGAAATTTCTCCTTAGTTCTAGATTGGTTCTCTCCTTGATCAGTTTCTGTCCATTGCTCCTTGATCTGCCTTCAGGTGCTTTGGAGAACAGGTGACCTCCTCTTCTCTGTGGCAGCCCCTTAGATATTGGAACACTGTTATGTCATCCCTAGTTCTTCTTTTCATTAAATTAGACATACCCAGTTCTTGCAACCATTTTTCATTAAGGCATGGGTTCTTTAGTATAGTTCAGGGGGTACTAAATAGCCATCAATATTAGTAACCATTGACCGTCTGACCTATCATGAATCTATGCAGCCCCCCTTTAAAACCTTCAATTTTGCTTCATGTTACTACAACAGCTGGAAAGATATTCTACTGTGTGCTTTCTGAAAAGGTGTGTTCTTTACTCTCCCAGCCTTTAATTGAATGGATGACTCTGAGGGGAAAATATATTCCTAATTATGTTATCTATGCCAGGGTTTTTGAAACCATGTTCTGTAGAAACCAAGAGTTCACAAGAACTTGATGGTGGGTTCAGTAGGAGATTAAAGGCACAAGTAAATAATCATACTGTCAATGGCTCTCAATTAGGGGTTGTACTCTCTCTCTCTCTCTCTCTCTCTCTCTCTCTCTCTCTCTCTCTCTCTCTCTCTCTCTCTCTCTCTCTCTCTCTCTCTCTCTCTCTCTCTCTCTCTCTCTCTCTGTAAGTTTGGGATTGTGTGTGTCTCTGTGTGTGTAGAGGGAGAAAAAGATTCTACAACCTAAAAGTTTGAAAACCCCAGATTTATGCCATACGTGATTATATACTGTATACTTCTGTCATACCTCTTTTTCCCTTGCTTCATCTCAAAGTGAAGAACCCCATCTGCTTTAGTCTTTTCTCAAAGGAGAACCTTTCCAGAACGTCAATCTTTTTTTTTTTTGCCACTTTTTAAAAATATTTTCTAATTCCACAAGTAAGATTCTTCTCAAGGTAAAATAACCAGAACTGTGCACAATGTTTCAAGAGTTGTCTCGCTATCGAGTTGTTTAATAGTTGCATTATTACATAGATAGTTCTGATGTCAGTTCCCTTTTTGATTCCATGCATGGAATTTGCCTCCCGCCCCCCTGCAGTGGCACCCTGAGTTAATATTTTCATTGAACTGTAAATCCAAGGTCTCTATCTGTCTGATCAGCTGAGATTCCATTACTGTAAAAGTGAACCGTGTTATTTTTCTGTGTTAGCAGGATCACTCTGCTTTTTAACTACCCTGTTTCCCCCCCAAAATAAAACATCCCCTGATAATAAACCCAATCGGGCTTTTGAGTGCATGGCAATAAGGCCAAGCGCTTATTTCAGGGTTCAAAAATATATAAGACAGGGTCTTATTTTCGGCGAAACACAGTGGTTTTTCCCTACCTCTTGTTCTCCTCAACCCCCATGTCATTTTCTCTTTTCATTTGAGGCAGGCAACCTTTTGACAGCTATGCACTGCATTCCTTGGAAGAAACAATGGCAGCCAATAAGCGGTCAATGAATAGAAGGTGGCGAGCCGAGGTAGCGCAGCGATTAGAGGCAGGTACTGCAGGCCACTTTAGCTGACACTGATCTGCAGGTCAGCGGTTCAAATCTCACCGGCTGAAGGTTGACTCAGCCTTCCATCCTTCCGAGGTAGGTAAAACGAGGACCCAGATTGTTGGGGGCAATATAAAATATACATTGCTTACTGGTGTAAACCGCTTAGAGAGTGCTTGCACTGTGAGGCGGTATATAAATCTCACAAAATAAATAAATAAATAAATAAATAAATAAATAAATAAATAAATAAATAAATAAATAAATAAATAAATAAATAAATAAATACAAAATTACACTAAAGGAAGCAGATCCAGAACATCTGAGAGAGGATGAAGATTGGGGAAATGTTTCCTGTTGTTGCATTTGGTGCATTTAAACCTAAAGCATGGCATGCACATCAGAGGTGGGTTCCAACTTACCTCGCTGCTGGTTCGCTTCCTCCTGCGCCACGTGTGCTTCACACATGCGTGAGCATGTGCAGTGCAAAAAAACCCGGATATTTTTTTAAAAAATAAGCCAAAAACAAAATGGCGATGCAGGCACAGTGCCTAAAACTCGGCTTTTGCACATGCATGGAAGAAGAAAAATTTTTTAAATCCCCAAAAAATCGGAAAAAAATAAAAAAAAATTCAAAAAAAGATGGCGGCGCCCACGGACTGGCACCGACCGATCCAGTTCAGTGATGTCACCAGCGGGTCGCTACTGGTTCAGGCGAACCGGTCCGAACCGGGAGGAACCCACCTCTGGTGCACATGTCAGTTTTCTTTCTTTTTTTCTTCTTTCCAAATGATGAGAAATTGTATTGCTATTTCTCACAATGTCCCATTTAAATTTGATGGCACCTCTTCTAGAGGCTTACAGAAAAAAAGGATTTTCTACACTGTATTATTAATTTTGAAATGTGTTCCTAGATAACTCCTGCTGCTGTTGCAGAGCTAGGGGCTCCCACAGAGCTTTTGATTATTCCAAAACTAATAGGATATTCAGTCCTATGCAGCTTCTTGAAAAACTAACTTTAGTGTCTAGGTCAAGACAAGTGGTGTGTGTGTGTGTGTATGTGTGTGTGTGTGTGTGTGTGTGTGTGTGTGTGTGTGTGTATACACACATATACATACACATTTACATATAAGAATTAATGAAAAAAAATATTGGGCACCTCATCCTAAATTTTCATGAATTGTTGATCGCATCCTTTTCTTTTGAGTCCTCAGCTTTCATTTGTGAAGTCAAAAGGACTCTTTCAAAATGAATTAGCCAGATTTATTGGATAATCCTTCATTATTAGATTCCTCTTTCAAAACTCTGTATTGCATGCTGAATTCATTAAATGAAAGATACCTGGAGACATAAAATCCCAAGCAACTCAGAATAACTTCTTTTTGATAAAATAGAATAGTAGAAACTAAGACAGTTAGGAGGGAGATTAAAGTATGACGTGGAATAAAATGTTTGTTTAGCATTGCTTTCTGTGATGTAAAAAAATATACCCTCTTTTACAGAGTTAATCTATTTTTTCTCCTTCAGGTAAGCAAAAACCAATAAGCAGATATACTGCAAAAATCCATCTCAGAAAAGTCAATATAGTTCAGCAATCATATTAGTTGCCCTGTAGGATTGAATCTACTACTTTTGAAACCAGGAACATAATTAATCAATGGTGAATGTTCATATACAATTTACAGTACTGTGAAATGTGCAGTCACAATCTGAAAAATCTTATCTAGAAGTAAGACAGTTAAGATGCATAGATTTACAATACTATGCATGTTTCCGAATAAACATGCATAGACCTGCTCTGTTGGAGCCAGAATTAAACATTGTGAAATAATCTGCCACAATTATCTGTTTCAGGTCTCAAATGCATTTATATAATTTTATCCCATGTTAAATTAACTAGCACACCATTTAAATGTAAATAATAAATGAAGCTTCCTTCCACACTACCTACCTTATATAATACTTGAGCTACCTATACACCAGGGTTGGGTTCTGGATCCTTTTGCTGCCGGTTCACTCACGGTCACACTGTGCGCACGCCCCCACAGCAATCAAAAAATAGCTTCTGCGCATGAGCAGAAGCAAAATCCAAAATGGCAGCGCCCATGGAGACACGACAGAACCGGCTCCGTGACGTCATCGCCAAGTTACTAACGGTTCTAAAGAACCGGTTAGAACCAGTAGGAACCCACCTCTGCTATACACATATGCTAAATAATGTGTGATCTACTTCATCCCCATTTTGGAGGAATCAAATGTGGTCTCTGAATTGATGGGGTTTTATCTGGAGAACTCCTGTCAGATATTGGCTTCATAAAAGACTAGGAGAAAAAGAGAGGGAAGAGCATAAGCTTCCTCCTCTATCTCAAGTATTCTTCAGTATGTTTTTGGTTGTAGAATTGCCTCCCAATTGTACTGTACAGAAAACCTATACACCAAGCAGGATAGATGCATCTTGATTTCTTTGAATATGACCAAAATTGTTCAAATCCTGAATGGATATTGTATTCATAAATTATACCAAAGATACTTTTTCAGGAGGCAACTGGACTTTCTTGTTTTTTTCTTTGAAGACGTTTTGCTTTTCATCCAAGAAGCTTCTTCAGCTCTGACAGGATAGTGAGGAATGGAAGGATTCCTATCCTGTCAGAGCTGAAGAAACTTCTTGGATAAGAAGCAAAATGTCTTCAAAGAAAAAACAAGAAAGTCCAGTTGCCTCCTGAAAAAAGCACCTTTGGGACAATCATGACCTGGATGACTGAGAATCTCTACAGACTATTCATAAATTGCCATTTGTATTCATAAATGGTATTCATAAATACTAATCATAAAATTTAAAATTGCTCAACTCACCCTTTCCTTTCTCTTCTTTCTCTGTCTCTATTTGCCTTTCATCACTTGTTCCTCATTCTCAATTGCTACAGTATTTCTCCTCTTATCACATACCCTCTCAGTTGTCCTATTTTTCCTTCTTCCTTCCTATCTTCCAATGTTCCTAATTTTCTTCTAATATTGAACTGAAATTTGTCTCCCTATAACTATTATTCCACACCTGCACTCTGGAGTAACAAAGAATATATCTTTTTTTCTGTGAGACATCTTATTAGTTATTTTAAAATTGGTATCATATTCCCCCTCAGTTTCTCTTCTCACAGCTGAACATGACCAGCTCCTTCTAGATCTCTTGACAGGACATAGCTTCAAGATCTTCGACCATCTATTTTATCTTTCTCTAATCCTGCTTCAGTTTCTCTTTTCAAATTATGATGCCCACAATGGACACATTACTTGATATGAGGTCTGACTAAAGCAGAAGGATGTACAATTGTTCCTTCCCAAAATTTGGATATTTTACTTCTATTCATTTATCCTAAAATTGCATTTGTGTTTTTTTGCGACAACATTGAACTACTTACTCATACTCAGTCTGCTATCTTTTTCAGATTTCAGTTTCTTTTTTAACCAAGACAATCATGTAATCATTTTTATGTTATACTTTATTAAGTTACTTTTAGCCTATTTCTCTTGCAATTCTCTAGGGTTTAGAATATCATTTTTGTCTTCTTATGCATATATCATCCTACCTAGTTTGTGTTATCTGCAGATAGAAATACTCCCCCATACCACTTAATCCTAATCATTGATACAAATACTGAAGAATAAACTTCTAAGTTTAACTATTATTACACTCACTTGATACCCAACTATAATTTGATGACTTAACAAGCCTTCTTGAAGCATCATTTTCAAACCAGCTGTGTATCCACTTAATTGTTAAGCCATCCACCTCGCATTTACCTACCCTGTGAATCAGAATGTCATGGGATACTTTCCCAAAGACAAATTATATTATGTCTGTGGCATTCCAACAGTCTATTAAGAATGCATTTGTCTGATAAGACTTCTGTTTTTACAAGTCCATTGTTTTCTATTAATTATACATTGTTTCCAAGATATTTATAGATCAATTTCTTTGTGATCTGCTCTAGACTCATTCCAGGAATCGGTGTCCGACTGAATGGTCACTACCTTCTTGGATCTTCCTTTTCCAACATTTTGATAATCAAGCCAACATTTTTTCTATGCCATTCATCTGTCGTTTCGTCAGCCTTCCAGGAATTCACAAAGCTCATGAGACTTTGGCCAGCCATGAGCTAATTCTTTCAATTCCCTAAAATATGGCAAATCTGACTCTAGATGCTTACAATTATTTCCAGTAAATAGGTATTCTATTGCCATGTTTCTTGGTTTTCAGTGATACAGGTAGTCCTCAACTTACAACCGTTTGTTTAGTGACTGTTCACAATTACACCGGCACTGAAAAAAGTGACTTATGACCATTCTTCATATTTACAACAGTTGCAGCATCTTCACAATCACATCATTTACATTTGGATGCTGGACAACTGACTCATACTTATAATGGTTGCAACACTGGGAGTTTTTAAGAAGATGTTGGATAACAATTTGTCTGAAATGATGTACGGTTTCCTGCCTAAGCAGGGGGTTGGACTAGAAGACCTCCAAGGTCCCTTCCAACTCTGTTGTTGTTATTATTATTATCCCAGAATCATGTAATCACCTTTTGCGACCTTCTGGCAAGCAAAGTCAATGGGAAAGCCAGATTCACTTAACAAACGTGCTACTAGCTTAACAACTGCAGTGATTCACTCAACAACTGTGGCAAGAAAGGTCATAACATGGGGCAAAACTCACTTAACAACTTAAATGCTGGGCTCAGTTGTGGTCTTATGCCGAGGACTACCTGTATTCCCACTGTTCACAATTTCCTGAATGGAACACATAATTTATTTGTTGTGTTTTTAAATTTTTATCCCACCTTTATTATTTTTATAAATAACTCAAGGCAGCAGACATAACAAATACTCTTTCCTTGTCCTATTTTCCCCACAACAACCACCCTGGGGGGTGAGTTGGGCTGAGAGAGAGAGAGTGACTAGCTCAAAGTCACCCAGCCAATTTTCATGCCTATGATGGGACTAGAACTCACAGTCTTCTGGTTTCCAGCCTGAGGCCTTAATCACTACTAGACCAAACATAATTGTTGGAGAAATTGAAACAAGATTATCTCATTTAGGCAAGAAGCACACCAGTTATATGAGGGGCTACAAAGGGGGAGGGAAGGAATTCACTAAAAACACTAAATACATCCATGGTGAGTGTAATGGGCTCCCCCTATTATACGTGTTTAGGATCATTATATATAGGGATGTGGTACTTCAGTGGCTAAGACACTGAGCTTGTCAATCAAAAAGTTGGCAGTTCAGTGGTTCGAATCCCTAGCGCCGTGTAACGGGGTGAGCTCCCATTACTTCTCCCGGCTTCTGCCAACCTAGCAGTTCGAAAGCATGTAAAAAATGCATGTAGAAAAATAGGGACCACCTTTGGTGGGAAGGTAACAGTGTTCCGTGCACCTTCGGCGTTTAGTCATGCCAGCCACATGACCACGGAGACATCTTTAGACAGTGCTGGCTCTTCGGCTTTGAAACGGAGATGAGCACCGCCCCCTAGAGTCGGAAATGACTAGCACATATGTGCGAGGGGAACCTTTACCTTTACCTTAGAATCATTATCTTTAGCATTTCAGAAAAGCAGGATTTAGTTGGGGTAAAAACCTGAATGAAGATAACTGTGAAAATGTCATGTTTGCCTCTAACCTTTTTCAGACTATATACTGCATTCTATATATTCTAGGCAGGGGTGAGTTCTGACTTACCTCACTGCCGGTTCGCTTCCTCCCGGGCCGCGTGGGTGCATGCGCTTAACACACACACACACACACACGCATGCGCAATGCTGAAAACTCAGCTTCTGCGCATGCGCAGAAGCAAAAATCAGCTTACAAGGAAGGAACAAGCACTTCTACAAAAATCTTTTTTTAAATAAAAGGCCCAATGGAAATTGCACTACTGTAATTAGTAAGGCTGATAAAGTAATTATATCTAGCTCTGCGTGCTTTACTTAAACATTGGGGACTTAGATTTTAGCTTTAAAAATAACCAAGGCACACACTCCTTGTTGCTAGAACACGGATCACATGTGCAATGTATTACACCTTTTAGTAATGATGCTATCTATAGCATCACCAGATTATCAGGTGACAAAAATAAAAAATAAATAAAAATGTAGTGGATCACAAACAAAATAGTTAATCATCCAATCCATAAAAAAACCCTATACAATACTTCATACAATACAAGTTTATTGTATTATTGTCATTGTTATGTCATTTTATCTTTGTTAGTTACATTTCACTAATTAAATAAAGCAATCCACACTGCATACTTTATATGAATTATTCCAGCAAGTATTAATAGCTGCTATGCAGGCTCTCACTGAAAGAAAAAATGGACTATGTCTAAGTTTGTAGACATAATTTATAATATAATAAACAAAAAAAACAAAACACCTTGAGGGAAAACATTTTAAAATGCCAATAAATGTTGCCTGTGGCTAAGTGTTTTGTAGCCGGTGAGCAAACTGCAAAAACTTATTCATGATGCTCTTTTATATAGATTTTTTTTATATTCTAAAATGATAATGCTATAAACTGTGCCCTAGGTCTCATATTTATTAAAATCTGGTTCATATTGATCATACAGTTACAGCCGGAAAAAGTTCAAAGCAATACAATTTCATAACAAATCAAATTTCCACAATGTTAGCCTGAATTGTATTTACAACATTTGATCTGACAGTACATATATCTTTAGAAGGCTTTAAAATACACAAAATTCTGCCATGTCTATTCAAAAGTATATCCAACTGAATTCAATGAGATATGTTCTCAATAAATATATGTGTGACTGAAAAGCAAAGTCTCTTCTACATGTGCAAGAGAACTGAGAGTACTGCAATAAATATTTAAAGTATGCAAATCAATATTTCCACAGACATTAAATTCTCTGACAGAATTAGTTTTGTTTAATTCAGTCATTTGCTACTCATAATTCTTTTGCATTGATTAGAATGCATTAAGAAGAGTTAATAAATTTCATCAAACTACGTTCAAATGCTGGGCTGCAGTCACTTAATCCTATTTCTACCTCTCTAAAAAAAAAACTCTGCTAAATGTATACATTCAAAAGCCCAACTTAAGACAATTCAACCCAGCCACTTTGAGAGTTTGAAAAGCATGATCTATGCGGAGCTTGCCATTCAGAAATTAACTAAGGAAAGGAAATTTAGTTTAAGCCAGATCTTGTAATTCACAGTTAGAGCAATGGATGAGAGTTAGATTATGGTGAACATCTCTCATGTTTTGGTCTGAACTTTTTTTTATATATGATGATGTTCGTCCATTGTGTTCGAAGAGGACCTTGACATCTATGAGAATCGGGGGGGGGGGATGTCAAGACTTGCGCGTGAATTGGATTAAAGTGAGGGAGAGGTGCGCATAGTCAGCCTCACTCTCTCTTCCCAGATTCCATCTTGCTCCAAATAGCAGGACAAGAGTTGAGACAGTTGGAGATGGGCTGGGCGCAGTGGTTGACCAGGGCGTCTTTCGTGCCTTGCCGTGCTCTTAGTGTACCACATTGCTTGCAGAGACCGCCTTCATGACCATTGTCCTATTTTAGTAGATTTCATCCGCTCAGTCCACTGGAATCTGTCTTCACATGCTCAGGATAGACAAGTCCCTATCTCACCGAAGGTCGATGACCCAACAGCTACTCTCAACCTGGTTTGGCCAGCCTGTCGAAGCTGTTGCCCGGGGTGTGGCCGCTGCGCATGCTACAGCTGCTAGGAGCCACAGGTGAGAGCTGAGTGACAGGTGGGGACCAAAGGTTAATGAGCTGCCCTAACAGCTGCCCTAGAATGAGCTACCGTAAAAGGACATGACATGCCCCTACACCAGAGGTGCTACCCCTCCCTGAGCACCCCATACACCCCATACATATATATAGTAGTGGTTTCAAAGCCCAAAGCTTCAGTTCTGAATCTACACCTTACTTTATTTCTCTTATTCACGTTGAACCCTCTGTATTCACTGGCAAATCAGGGCTGCAAAAATCCTGATGACCACTAGAGGGCAGCAAGGAGTTCTAAGTGCCTGTCCCATCCCATATGCCACTTACAAATTTTCTCCCCATTCTCAGCTACTCAAGCAGAACTCCACAGTAATTCAGTCTCCAAAATGCATTATGGGTTTGCAAAGGCAGGTCAAACAATATATATCTAAAAAGACAGAATTTAAATAGAGCTGAACTGCTTCTCTGTATCTTTAAACATACCTGCTAAATATCAAACCACAGCTTCTAGCTGCCCTGACAAACTTCTTGAAGCTTAACCACAAATACAGCAACGAAACTATTCTTATTGTCCACTTGTTTCTAGGGATTGATAAATATTTGCTACTAAACTCATACTGTGCTTAGGAACTCCATGCTAAAGCAACTTTTCATATTCAGATTGCTTAAATTTTCTATAGCTCTCCGCAAGGAATGAGAGGCAGACATCCAAAGGATTTGAGGGAACTAATCTTCATAGAGACCTCAAAAAGTAGATGGAGAAGCCAGGAAGGATGAATTTGATATGTTTATGAGTGAGGTGATGAGTTGAGTTATTCTCTTATTGAAGTCACTTTCTCAAATGTATTTTAATATGCCGTTTTAAATTATATCACTTGCCACCCACACACAAAAACTACACTTGTTCAACAATGAGGGCTAGTTTAGTGTAGTGGTGAAAGTGCTGGCTTAGAAACCAGAAGACTTCCAAAACCATGTTGCCCAGAAAATCACACTGATGTATACATGAGTGAAAATGGTACTAACATTTTGTGCTTTGAGAACTGGATAGGAAGAGCTTTGCAACAGTAATAGCTCCTGGAATAGAGATCCATTCAATATTTTATAGAGGTAGCTTGAGGAGGGGTATTTATAAGGGAAGATGATGACTGCCACTTTCTTTAATTCACTGAACTGATTTTCAAGGCACCCAGATGAAAATCTAAGGGATTAATTCACTGATCTTTTCCATAAAATATATCAGTTGCTAGATAGATTAGGTCAGCTAGCAAATGCAGTTCATTGTCATTGCCCACAGCTGCTGAAGACAAGTGGCTTACAGAGACTGAAACAGCTATTAGCTAGCAACAACAATCAATCCTTGTGGCAGATTCAGATGCCAAATCTCCCTTATTTAGTCTAGGAGCATTAATACAGAGCCTAATAAAGTCATCCAGAGCATCAGGGAATAAATACTGTTCATTCAAGAAACTGTCCCTTTCTGCATAAAAGGTTTCATGAAATTAGAAATATCAATTGCAAAAACGAATAGGAGAACTTTTCATATCTTCAGGACATTTTGTCACTGATATCAAGATGGTCATCCTTGGGTGGGGGGAAGAATGACAATGACTGATTTCATCCAACAATGGGAGATTTAACATTGTTGTTTGCAGACTAAACCGAGATCATGGTTTCTTAACTGGTTACATGTCTTGATGAATTCATCAATGCAAGAATCTCACATCTAATGTTGTTTATCAATACTAACTAAAGTAAACCTGTGTGTGTCTCGCTTTTGCTTTTTTAACCCATCTTTCCCCTTCTATTCTGCGATAAATTTCTGAGTCTAGTAAAGGATATTGCTTTCACAGAGTTACACTCCAGGCATCAGATAAAGTGATCCATGAAA
Source organism: Diadophis punctatus similis (assembly GCA_023053685.1). Lineage (NCBI taxonomy): Eukaryota > Metazoa > Chordata > Lepidosauria > Squamata > Dipsadidae > Diadophis > Diadophis punctatus. The sequence continues at coordinate 106,181,876 of JALIGW010000001.1, read as the reverse complement.
GTAATGAGATAATTACATTACTACCTTCAGGAATCACATAATTCCTTGTTATATTCTGTTAAACTAAAGCTCCCTCTCAGCTCCCAAGATCTCTCTAGCTCTCTAACTGGTGGAGGAAAACAACAAACAATGGTTTCAAGTTTACTTTGATTTGAATGTGCACCTGTCAGTGAATCCAGTAATCCAGAGATCCCCAACCTCCCTTCCATGGACCTGCACCAGTCCGTGGCATCTAGAAACCGGGCTACACAAACAAGCAAAGCCCCATCCGCGGGATGCAGGCAGCACACAACACCATGCCCCCTCCAGTCCATGGAAAAACATCTCTCCATGGAACCAGTCCCTGGTGCCAAAAACTTTGGGGCAGGGGTGAAATGCTACCGGTTCGGTCCAGTAGAGTCATACCGGTAGCGGCGGCGGCGCATGGTTCGGAGAACTGTAGTGGTGGTAGCACGAGGCTCCGCCCACTCACCCAGATGTTGCCATTTTCTTTTTTTAACCCTCTGCGCATGCGCAAGGTGTTCTGCGCATGCGCAGAGGGTGGAAAAAGTGCACACTCGAGCGGAGCACGGGTTTAAAAAGTGCAAGTGCGCGCGAGTGGAGGGAGCGCATGCGCGCGGAGTGTGCACTTCCGAACCGGTAGGGAAAGTAAGTAGATTTCACCGCTGGTTTACTGCAGTAATCCCACCCTTTTCAAAATACTGTTTTACATAAGTAGCTGGAAGATGTTATCTTCCATTTTGCATTAATTTTGCATTGCCATCTTTGCAATGGCAGGAATCCAGAGAAAAGATGGCCATTAGAGCTTTCGGCAGCCTCAGGTGGAATAGAATAGGTCCCAGTGCTTCTATTCCACCACAGATAAATGATAACATGTTCTGAATCACCCAACGTTTCCAGATTTCTTAGCTTGGCCATATTCAATGCCCAACGAGCAAGGTATTTTGCTTCGTCATGTGCAGGAGCTGTAAACATGGGATCCCCTCTCTCCAAAGTTTTGCTTGAAGTGGGGCTTAGTTTGAGTTTTCAGTGAGACAAAATGAGCCTTTCACTTTCTGCACCATCCTAGGGACCAATTCTTTAATTAGAGTTTTACAATCTGAAGATTTACTGATGGTTTTAATCTTACTGAAATATCTTCCTTTCCCTTCCTCGGAGGCCATTTTTGTCAAAGGATTCTGGGAGATATTCCTGAGATATCCTCTCAGCTTATTTCACACTTTCTCTAGTTTCTCCAAAGGGTATTGCTATCAAAACAGCTGTAAAACGTATATGATCTCAACTTAATTAAGTAGTGGGAAAAAGCAGGTGAGTAATCAACTAAAATCTTTAGTTGGGTGACATAGTCCTTACAATGTTCTGGATTGTGGCCATCCTGACAGATAAGAAAATTTATTTAACTATTCTGTTCTTGTTTTATATGCCTAAAAAAGAAAACAAGGTAAAGCAAAACAGATCAAATTTCATTTTGTCTATTAAGTGCAGCTTTCTTGTTAGGAATTATCCCCATCTGTAATCAATGCTGACTGTGGTAGAAGAACTTAGCAATAGCTGACAGATAAATGTTCAATATAAATCAGAAACCGCAGTTGTAGAAATGTGCTTTTCATATCACAAGTATCAGCCGGGATTTCCCATACTTTTGGGCTCTTGCCTAAATCTACATGCCATTGGTTAGCAGCTTAACCTCAGAATTTAGCAGGTAATAAAATTAAATATGTAGAAACATGGCTTTCAAAAAGCTCTGGATTCGCTAAGTTCATATTTTTTTTAGATGATAGATGGCTGATCTAATTCAATTTGTTTCAGTGTTAAAAGTACCTAAGCTTTTAGTTAAGCTTTATGTGTAGAATTGTGTGTCCTGTCTGTGGGACAAATGCCATTCTGCGATCTCAGTCATCAAAGCAAGAATATTGGAAAGCATCTACTGAGAGGTAGTTCGCCACAGGCAAAGGCTGTATGTACAAATGGACATTTTGCTTCTGAATCTACTGTGCTCAGCTACTCAGCACTTACACAGCATCAAACAGTTTCATGGCAATTTTCAAATAATCCACACAAAAGAGCCGACGCTGGCTAGCTATTCTTTCGGTACAAATACTGCATATGAATTTGCAACTATAGGCCAAATACATATATCATTCTCTGTGGGAATGCATTTTTTTAATGTTTTCATGACAGTTTTGATTAAATGCATGGCAGCTGAGAAAGAAACCTCATTAGGACCTGTAGAGTATGTATTATGGTCATAGTGGCGCAATGGTTAGAATGCAGTATTGCAGGCTAATTCTGCTGACTGCCGATTGCCAGCATTTTGGCAGTTCGAATCTCACCAGGATTGACTCAAGGTTGACTCAGCCTTCCATCCTTCCAAGGTCGTTAAAAAAATGAGGACCCAGATTGTTGGGGGCAATATGCTGAACTCTGTAAACCGCTTAGAGAGGGCTGTAAAGCACTATGAAGCGGTATATAAGTCTAAGTGCTATTGCTATTGCTACAGCTGGGAAGAGAAATTTCCGGTTCATTTTGAGAGTTTGTTGTTATTCACTTCTCTGACACTTATTTAAAAGAGAGAGAAGAAGCCAAGAAGTTCCACCAAATCACCAGTTTAGTATCAATCTTTGATAGCAGAATGTACCATTTTGTTACTTTTTTATTTTGCTTCAACAGCTGTATAAATGGAAGTTTTTAGTGTTTTTAATCTCTTAAAATTCTTAGAATAATAGGGAGTTGCCTTATAAATTTTGAGCTGGAGTTAAATAGCTTTGTAGAAAATCTCCCAGAATAAATTGCAAGTTGGGAACAATATTTCATTTTGTAACTTTAAAGCTAATGAAAAAATAAGAAAAATAACATTGTATAAATGTATCTGTCGTGCGTGTGTGTGTTTGTGTGTGTGTGATTGTGTGTGTTTGTGTGTGTGTGTGTGTGCGCACACATGAATGTAAGTATGTTGTAAGAGTGTAAGTATATGTGTGGATATGTATAGTGGTTAAAGTGCTAGCCTAGAAACCAAGAGACTGTGAGTTCAAGTCTTGCCTTAGCCATGAAAGCCAGCTAGGTGACCTTGGGATAGTCACTTCTCTCTCAACCTAACCAACCTTGCAGGGTTGTTGTAGGGAAACTAGGAGGAGGAAGAACTGCTAGGTATGTCTGCCACCTTGAGTTACTTATAAACTAATAAAGGTGAGATAAAAAATTAATAAATCATATATATTCACATTCACTAAATAAGGGGTGGGTTCCTCCCGGCTCGGACCGGCTCGCCCAAACTGTTAGCGATCCTCTGGTGATGTCACGTTACAGGATCGGCCGGTGCCGGTCCATGCGCGCTGCCATCTCGAAAAAGGGCCCACCTTCCCGCCCCCGGGTTAATACTGACCTTTATTTCTTCGCCCGAAGCTGATCAGCTCCTCAGCTGTGTTTTGGGCTGATTCCAGCTCCTGAGCATGTGCGGAAGCCTAATTGCATGAGAGGATATGCGCGCGCAAGCGGAGCAAGGGGATGTGCGCAAAATGTCATGATGCGAACCAGTGGGGAAGGTAAGTGGAACCAAACCCTGCACTAACTGATATATACATTTAAGTCAATATACAGTGCAAGCTAATGCATGTTAATTGCAGGTTGTCCCGATTTACATTATAATAGAATCAAATGGTATATATTTAATATAAACTGTCAATAAATTATGTCAGCTATTGTAGCAGTTCAATTTTTAAAAATAGTTACACGGTTTCCTTTGTTTCTTTTTCCAAACAAACTTAATAAAGCAAGATCCTTAGTAAGACCACACCTGGAATATGGCATCCAGTTTTAGTCACCACATTACAAAAAAGATGTTGAGACTTTGGAAAAAGTACAAAAAAGATCAGTTAAGATGATTAAAGGAAAAGAAGGACTAGGGATGACATGATAGCAGTATTCCAGTGTTTGAGGAGCCACCGCAAAGAAGAGGGGTCAACTTATTTTTCCAAAGCACCAGAAGGAAAGACAAGGGACAATGGATGGAAACTAATCAAAGAGAGAAACTTCCTAACCGTGAGGACAATTAACCGATGGAACAGCTTGCCTCCTTCAGAGGCATGGATTAAAATCAAGAGGCAACATAACATACAAATCCCTAACTGGCTATCAACATTAGAGATGTGTGTTCATCCAAATTTTATGCATTTGGGAAATTCAACAACATATAAACATCTATTGGACGAGAGAGAAGGGTTGAAATCAAGGTTAGAATTACATGAAGAGGGTATAAAATTAGAGTGGTGGGCTTATTTGCAAATTCAATCAAAATATATGAAAGATAAAAGGGAACCTGGCATAAAAATGGAAGCAACGGAATTGGATAAAATAATATTAGGAGTAGAAGAAAAAATGATTAGGAAAATTTACCATTATCTATTAGAACAAGCATTATGGGAGGCACAAGTAAAAGAAATGATGGTACGATGGTGTAGAGACTTTGGATTTAATATTGACCTTAATACCTGGCAAGATCTATGGCACAGAAATCAAAAGCTTACGTTAGCCACTTCATACAAAGAGAACCTTTATAAGATGTTCTACAGATGGCATCTCCCGCCAACAAGGATAGCCAAGATGAATCAAATTTTTTCAGCATTATGTTGGAAATGCAAAAGGCTACCTGGGACATACTATCATATGTGGTGGGAGTGCCACAAAACACAGGAATATTGGAGTAAAATAAAGCAATGGATGCAAGAAATATTGACAACAGAATTGGATTTAAAACCAGAACTCTTCCTGCTGGGAATAACAACTGATAAATACGAAAGAAACACATTATACCTAATGATACATATTTTGACCGCAGCGAGGATAGCTTTTGTTCAAAAATGGAAAAATGAAAACATCCCCACAGAGGAAGAAATTTTAGATAAGATACTAACGTGTGCTGAGATGGATAGACTAACACTAGAATTGAAAGATAAAGCAGAGATAAAGTATTATGAAACCTGGAACAAACTATATGATTGGTGGGAAAAAAGGAAAGCCAAGTGTTAGCGGTAAGGTTGGAAAGACTTAGAATTTTTTTAAAAAAATTGACTCTATATGATAAGAAAACAGAAAAAGGAATGACCAAATGTAAATATGTAAACTGGATAATCCGTCAAGTACCTATTTTTATGTATTTTAGTCTTTGTTTGTTTTGTTGTTTGTATGTTTTGTTTTTAACTGTATTATAAATAAAAAAACTTTTTAAAAATTAAAAAAAGTTGTGGGAGCTTCATCACTGGAGGTTTTTAAGAAAAGACTGGACAGCCACCTCTCTGAAATGGTATAGGGCAGTGGTGGCGAACCTTTTTAGGTTCTCATGCCAAAAAGGGGGGTGCTCGCGCTAGCGCGCGCTCGCATGCCCACACCCATTCCCTCCCCCCCCCACACATGCGCACAACACCCCCCATGCTGCCCCCTGCGCATGCGCACACACCCCACCCCCGCGCAAAGGCCTTACCGGAGCCTGGGACGACAAAACGGGCAAACCGGAAGTGCGGAAAAATGCACTTCCGGTTTGCCGGTGAGCTGTTTTTTGCACTCCGGAGGGTTCAAGGAAGCTCCCTGAAGCCCCGGAATGCAAAAAACTACAAAACAGACAAACCGGAAGTGCGGAAAAATGCATTTCCGGTTTGTCCGTTTTGTAGTTTTTTGCATTCCGGAGCTTCTGCACTTCCGGTTTGCTGGTGGGCAACGCTCGCGTGCCGTCTGCTATGGCTCCACGTGCCACCTGTGGCACACGTGCCATAGGTTCGCCACCACGGGTATAGGGTCTCCTGCTTGAGCAGTGGGTTGGACTAGAAGACCTCCAAGGTCCCTTCCAACTCTGATTCTATTCTGATTCTGAAAAAGAGTGACTTCATGGGGGTCTGCAAGTCATACAATACCATCAAATTGCAAGCTTTGTGTCTTTTGGGTGTGCATACAATACGACAGCCAGCCATGTACAAAAAGCAGAAGGCTTGCCTCGCAAAGGAATGAAGCTGCTTTCTTCACTCTTCACCCACACACTATTTCTCACAGACACCACTGGGTGAATTCACTTTTCTGCCAAGCCAGCACTATAATATAACCATTGTAGATCATTCTACTTGGACTATGGGCATTTTCAACACAAGTTGGGTCACTTCTTGTTATGCAGATGCGCACGGGACTATTTTTAGCAGCATGCAAATGCATATTGCAGCAACAAAAAAACAAGTCCTGATTGTTTTTCACTGGCTTTATAAAGGAAAAGATGCTGTTAAAACAAGGGGTCTATCTAGCCTCTTTGCTTCTGTGCTTTTCTGTCTGATAGGCGGAAATGTGCTCACCTAAAAAAAAAATTAACTACTGATATGCCACATCCGGATGTACGAGCTCACCTCCTCAAATTAGGATGATATGGACAGAAAATACCATACATATTGGGTGTACTTAGGTTAACTTCTATGGAAGACTGGGGAACTTTTTGTTTTAATTTCTCTCCAGAGTGACTTTCCTTCATGTATAATCAGTTCAAAATAATTTGGCAGCTGTGGTTTCCAGAACCAGATTAGCCACCCTCTTCCTTTTTTTCTTTTTCTTTTTTTGCTTCTTCCTTCTCTTACCCCCCCCTTCCTTTTTTAACAAACAAATTCTGCCATTCCTTTGCTTAGTTCTCTTATTCTGTCCCTACCTATGTTTGTTCTCTATATTCTCCAGCAGGCTGGCAAATTAGAGGAATGCAAGATTAAGGTGAGACAGGGATGCAAGAACTATTAGCAGAACTATCAAAAGATGATAAAAGAGAACACAGCCTCGGGAAGGGAAGGGAAGGGCATGAGGAACATGTTCAAAATAGCCTTGCCTTGACTCTGTGGGAATCAGAAGGGACAGAGGGAAAGCTATGGGCTTTCAAGATTCCAACCCACAGCATAGTAGTTGTAGTGATGTGTTTCCTGATCTACTCTACCTTGAATGGATGACAATAAAGGAAAGACAAGAAGAGAGTAATGTTGGCCAGAGGGTGGCTTGGAAAGGAGTTTTGAATGTATGCAGCGACTTTGAAATTCAGTCAAGGACTACTTGTAGTCTTCAGACCATGGACTGTGACTCTCTCCTTATTCAGTGAGTCCAAGAGCATGGAGTGAATCTTTAGATGTGACTATTTTGGCCTCTGCGTGTGTAATCTAAAATTCACTTACAGTCAGTGGAGAGTCCTAGTTCAGTTCTAGAGAGGCTGATCAACCGGGGATTAATGTTTGTAAGTGTCATGTTAACTCGCATATGGTGCTTGGGATCAGACGAGCAGGTATAATTTTAATCACACTGTTCCCTCTCTCTAGCTGTGCCTAAACATTATTAGGAGCATTTGTTTACACAAATATATACTCAAACCCTACTAGAATAGGCTTTTAAACATTACCAACTGTATCATCTGCATCTATTTATATTTATATCAGCTCCAAGATGCAAATAAATAATTTCAATGCAAGGTACATGTTTTCCATGTAACTAAATACGGTATGTGTCAGAAATACAGCTGCTTAGTAGTACAGAAAGAATAATGTTTATTTGGAATTTGAATAGACCTCATAGTATCAGACAGAGTTGGAGCTCAAGGTTCTTACATACGTGTGTGCATGCATACACATGTGCATTTAGTTGCAATCTTTGGTGAGATTTTTAAGAATTCCTAATGGAGTATAGAATCTCTGCTATATTTTGTCCTGATTGGACTAGACCAGTGGTTCCCAACGTGGGGCCCACGCCCCACAGGGGAGCAATTTGATTTTTAATGAGGGCAATTGGAACCAAGTTGTTGGGGTGAGAATAAAATCTCACAGAGGCGATGTTGGATCTTTACTTGGAATTCAGACAGTTAGAAATAAAACCGAGATTAAATGTCTAATAGAAAATATTTATTTCAGTACAAAAACAATAAATCCTGAATAATTACATCCTTGCTAAGAAAACATGACCGTTCAGGTCAAGAGCCAAGTCAGAAGAAAATAATGGTGGTTTAGGAATGCACACATGCGCAAAGAACATCATATCACGTGTTCTGCTTATATTGGAATGTACCATAATATTAAATAGGGTGCATCACCTTGCATAGACATACAACTGACAATATTCACTACGTGGCACAAGTTAATGGCCTTTTAGGCTTCCTCCGTGTGAGTAGGAGTTCACTTTTTAAATAGTAAGAATTATATGTCAGGGGAGGGTCATCAGGGTTTTAGAGATGTTTAGATGGTGCATGGCCAAAAAAAGTTGGGAACCGCTGGACTAGACATTTGAAGAAGTGCCTAATGTATGCTGGCTACAGGTAGTCCTTGCTTACCTATTGTCCTGTTTAGTGGCTATTCAAAGTTACAATGGAGCTGAAAAGTAACTTTATGAGCAGTCATTGCACTTGTGACTTTCACAGGGTCTCCAGGATCATATGATGAACATTTGGGCACTTCACAACTGATAGGCATTTATGACCTTCACAGTGCACCATAGTCACATGGCCTTTCGTGTGCGTCACAGTTGGCTTCCAACAAGCAGAATCAATGGAAAAGCCAGCGATAAAATCACAAGTTGTGGTCCTGTGATGTCTCACTTAACGACTGTGTCACTTAGTAACTGAGGTACTGGTTTCTATTGTGATGATTCAGTGAGGACCACTTTGTCAAAACAAAACAAAAAATGCTCTTGTGATTTATTTTACTGTCATAAAATAAGAGGGTTTGCTTAGGGAAAAGTTTTTAGGCTAAGCTCTCAGCGAAGACTAAAAGTCTATTTTATTTTTTAAACCCAGCCACCTCTTTAATCTCTTCTCTCTTTGGCCTGCCTTCTGCAAACAGCCTTCTATACATACATGTTATATTTTAAATCACAAAGTTATATGAAATTGTTTGAGGGAGTTCTATATTTAAAAAATTAAAATTAAAATAAATAAATAAACAACAAACAGTCTTTACAATGCAAGGAAGTGACTTTTCTATTCCGAAGAAGACTTTCCTATACTTGAGTATGGCTTTGGTGAAAATCGGGTGGGTATATCCTGGTAATTATTCATCGAAAGCCCATCATCTCATTTAAACAAATATTAGCAGAGAATCAGTGCTAGAATCAACTATGAGTCGTACTACAATAAATTATTTACTTGCACACGGTTCAAAAGCAATAAAACCCCAGGGTTTAAACAGTTAAGAATACTAATTCATACTACCATCATTTATTTAAACCCATACATTCCAAAAGCAATAAAAATATTCAGATGGTATGAAAATGTTCCCATCTAAAATTGATTCAGTGTTAGTCTAAGTTAAATGTTACTCTGCTTCAGATATTAGGAAAGTGCTTATGGCTGGTAAAAGGAATGTGTCTGAGGTTAAAAAAATATTCAGAAAATCAAGGAGAATATTAATTTAAGACTTGAAGAGGCCATCAATAAAATCCAAATGGCCAGATTTCTATAAAAATGAGAGAAAATATACCTAAAATAATTAGAGAGTTTAAAGAACAGCCCTGTATCGTATAAATTACTTTTGAATATACTGATTGTATATTATGAAGAAAGAGCTGCGTCAGTACTGCCAGCTGTTTTAAAACAGAGACAGAAAAAAAGGAAGAACTAATCATTGTCTTGAGATGTTAGAAATGCTCTTGCTTATTTGCATGTAGTGATAGTTACTATTTACCTTGGGCTTTTTGAGAGTCATGTGAAATGGCTGAATGCACTGAATAAACCTGATAGCAAAGCTCAAAACGATTAGCCTCCTTTTGCAGATACGGGTGAGGCTCACAGTTTACCAAAAGGCTGGAGCAAGATCTGAAGTGACAGCTTCCCGACTCACAGTCCTACAGTTCAGTCCTAGTATACATGGTTAATTATGGGGATTTTACATCTCAGTCTGTCTGCATAGGTTTGCATAATTGTGGGACATGCGAAGTATCAATTCTGCCTCTGGTGTGCATTCTGCTGGCAGACATAAACAATGGGAATAAACCCTAATTAGTATTATTTTTCTTCTCTGCAATTCTGTTACAGTGTGCTACTCTCCGTTTATGAATCTCATCTTGCAGGCAGGTTCAGAATTTTGCCTTATGAAAGGGCAAAAACATGATGCAAAGCAATATGTAAGAGTTAATTCACTACTTCATATGCAGGGATACATGGCAGTTTTGTATCAGATTTAAAGTAAGTTCAAAGAAATAGTGCAAAGAAGGATGTTATGTCTTTAACCTAAGACAGAGACAGGGAATTTTAAGACAGCTACACAGAGCATAGGAGACATGCAAACCAAAAGAATGGTATAAATAAATACAATTGGAATCTTTTAAATTAGAGCAACACATGTTCATTTTGTACAAGCATTCATTATTGGGGCATCAATACTACAGAACTACATAGTGAGATGCAAGCATTTATTTAAATTTATGTTTACATCCCAAGTAGGTTCTTGTAGAAACTTGAGAAACCTCATTTTCCATCTCATCCAAAGTAGTTTAATGCTTGCCAGAATATTTTGGGTTCAAATACATACAATGGTACTAAGAATTTTAAAAATTAATATTCAACTAAAACTAAAACATTTTTGTTGGGATTAATGGATACACAGTTAGTAAAGAGCCACAGAAAACTATTCTTACATATGATTATTGCCGTAAGATTACTATTGCACAAAAATGGAAAGACTTTGAAATGCTCACAATGAAGGTATGGTTGGTGAAGATATTGGAACTAGCACAGATGGCAAAATTAACATTTGTTTAGAGGAAGATCAACTACTACATTTATTAGCGATTGAAAACACTGCCTGGACTTTTTGCTGTAAATAAAATGAACTTATGATTTTTGGATTTGATGATTATGAAGGATATAATATGGAAAAAAGGAAATTACAATGTAGACCTAGAAAGAGAGGGTAAAATAAAAACAAATGTATAACCACTATTAAGAAGACGGAAAACCACTTCTTTATAACATTTTGGGATATAAGATCCTTTCAAAATATTTAGGTTGCTTGTTTTAGAATCTCCTCTTGTATTTAGGAAAAATGCAAACAATTTATAACATTTTCTAATTTTAAAAAAAGCCTGCCTATTTCAAGTGTCAGGAATGAAGTGATTCTGACATTTATCTAAAATTAGCAATACTCACATCAGTAATTATTGAAGCAACACATCTAAGATTTGTGCTTGTTGTGGCTTGTTTAATGCTAACTCGCAGCACAGCAATAGCTGTAAAGTAAGATCATTATGAAAGAGTTGCTCTGGTAATGCATTGGTATGATTCTTTGTGGTAGTGGAGGGGGAGCTGTTTGTTTTGTTTTGTGTGCACTATCTCACTCTCTGTTTTCAGGTTTTATGTTGGGCGAAGATGCCAGTATTTAACCTGAGTAAATAATTTTACAATCCTCTAATGGCAAGTCAATGTCAAAGTTATTTCCACATTATGAACTGATGAGGATGTGGAAATTTTAGTTAGTCTAAGGATCTTTCCTAGTATGTTAGTTGGAGACAAGTTTTGGAATATGGTTAATGAATATATTTCCTGCCCTTCTATTATTGACCACTTCCAGCCATAAGCATAGTAGTGGAAATTAAATCATAAAATGAGCTCTCCATAAAAGAGAACCTACAGTATATCACAACCGCCATCTTGGAGAAAATCTATTTATGTGGTTGCTAAGTGTCAACACCCACTTGATAGCTCTTAATCAATCAATCAATCAATCCATTAATCTGATTCTTCAATATGTAATGCAATCACAATCAGAGTCCTGATCCTGTTCAGTTTTCTGTACTAATCACAAAAGTCTGTAAGAGAAAAATGTCCACATATACAACTTCTTGTACACTGGCTTATATATGAGTCAGGTCTCTGATAATGCAGGTGAGGGATCTTTATACATATGAGTGTATATAAGGGTGGGTGGGTGAGTGTATCTATTTTTAAATGTTGTTGTTGTTTGAGATTTTGGATGATCCTTTCCAGCCATATAGAATGCCTTTCTTTTTTTCCCCTTATGATTACTTTGAAATTAGTTTTTCTTTGTTCAATGGGAATGATTTGAGAGCCAGTTTGGTCTTGTGGTTAAGACACCAAACTAGAAACTGAAAATGATGAATTCTAATTCTTCCTTAAGCATGAAAGCCAACTGGGTGACTTTCAGCCAGTCATTCTCTCTTAGCCCAACTCACCCTACGGGGGGGGGGGGTTGATGTTGTGGGGAAAACAGGTGGGGGAAGGAGTATGAAGTATGTTTGCTGCCTTGAGTTATTTATAAAAGCACCAAAGTGCCTAAATAAATACCGGTAAATAAATAAATGCAATTTTCAAGACATGCACAGCAACTTTAGAGTTGGATTGTTGAGTGCTCTTTTTCAATCAGTAGATAAAAGCCATGGTTAGAAGGCAATATTACAGGCTAACTCTGCCCACAGCCAGGAGTTCGATCCTGACTGGTTCAAGATTAACTCAGGCTTCCATCCTTCCGAGGACAGTAATATGAGGACCCAGATTGTTGGGGGAAATATGCTGAATCTGTAAACTGCTTAGAGAGGGCTGTAAAGCACTGTGAGGCATTATATAAGTCTAAGTGCTATTGCTATTGCTAGAATGCATTCCAAGCCCTAGCACTATGCACAATGCAGCTAATGGGTCTCACTGTAAGCGTTATATTATATCATTATATCATTATTCATATTACTACGCCGTTTCCCCCAAAATAAGACATCCCCTGATAATAAGCCCAATCAGGCTTTTGAGTGCATGGCGATAAGGCCGGTAGTGTTCTCAATACAGTACAGCTGAATAGAATAGCTGAAGAATAAGTGGCCACTGAATAAACGGCCTGTGCAGTGATAGGTGTATGTTTTTGCATGACTACGCATACTGATAGTCCTTGACTTACAACCATTCGTTTAGTGACCATTCAAAGTTATGACACTGGAAAAAATGACTTATGACTGTTTTTCATACTTACGACCGATGCAGCATGTCCCTGATCCAAATTTGGGCGCTTGGCAAATGGCAGGTATTTATGACAGTTGCACCGTCTTGAGTTCACCATTGGTAACCTCAAACCAGCGGTCTTCTGACAAGCAAAGTCAATGGGGGGAAGCGAGATTCACTTAACAACCGCACGATTCACTGCAGTGATTTGCTTAACAACTGTAGCAAAAAAAAAGATTGTGAAAGGAAGCACCACTCGCTGAACAACTGCCTTGCTGAGCCACATACATTTTGGGCTCAGCTGTGGTCATCAGTCACTCATTCAGCATTTCTGGTTTCTTTCCAATTCAATTGTCTCTGATTCTCAGAGACTGCCTGGGGAAGTCCCTGCAGTTTCCTTGGCAAGGTTTTTCAGAAGTAGTTTGCCATTGCTTCCTTCCTGGAGCAGAGAGAAAGCAACTGGCTTCATGCCTAAGGCGGTGAGACTAGAACTCACAGTATTTCAGTTTCTAGTCTGATGCCTTAACCACTACACCAGGGTGGGTTCCACTTACCTTCGCCACCGGTTCGCATCGTGACATTTCGCACGCGCGTCCCCTCATGCGATTTGGCTTCCGTGCATGCTCAGAAGCAGGAATTAGCCCAAAACACAGCTGAGGAGCTCATCAGCTGTGCTTCGGGCAAAGAAATAAAGGTCAGAATTCACCCGTGGGTAGGCAGGAAGGCCCTTTTTCAAGCCGTGGAAGGGGAAAAATTCGCACAAAATCCCAAAAAAAGATGGCGGCGTGCAAGGAACGGCACCGACAGTGACGTCACCAGCGGGTTGCTACCGGTTCGGGCAATCTGGTCCGAACTGGGAGGAACCCACCCCTTGCACTACACCAAACTGGCTCTATTTTGCACTTTGATTTTCAGATCACTTATTCATCACCTTTCTTTCTATTTTCCCAGCATCATCTCATGTCTAGTCAGAAGAAATCTAGCTGAATTCAATAGGGTTTACTATCTGGTATGGGATAAAAGAGCTGCATCCCAATTTTATCATAGCAATAGCAATAGCACTTAGACTTATATACCACTTCATAGTGCTTTACAGCCCTCTCTAAGCGGTTTATAGAGTTCAACCTATTGCCCCAACAATCTGGGTCCTCATTTTACGGACCTCAGAAGGATGGAAGGCTGAGTCAACCTTGAGCCGGTGAGATTTGAACAGCTGAACTGATGAACTGCAGTGCTGCACTTTAACCACTGCGCCACCTCGCCTCTTTATCTGAGAATGAAAATGGAAAATTCACTTCACATGTTGATAGTGACAATTATCACGATTAGGAGATTTTGAACATAAGGAAGAAAGGGCAAGCCTGTCTGTTTCCTGAGCAAAATCATTCAACACCTGCTTAATGATATAAACAGTAAAAGCAGCCCTTGAAGAATAAAATCTCTTGAAGTTGGTCTTTAAATGCCAATACAATCTGGATTATATTTTTCAATTGTTGCAGTGACAGATTTTTTTGACAACCCTTCAGCTCCAAAGATAAATGAACAGAGATGCACATTTGTGCCTTTCCGTGCAAGATTTTTTAAAAATGGAATGCTTCCTCTAATCAGATAGTAAATGAATGATGGCACTGTATTTCAATATAATTTAAAGTGGTTAACCCAACAAGGATTCAACAGTTAATTCAGAATTCTAGTTAATGAAAAACTATAGGAGGCAACTGGACTTTCTAGTTTTTTTCTTTGAAGACGTTTTGCTTCTCAGGAACCATTTGCACTTCAGTTTGGGATACAGACAATGCAGACTCATCCCTAACAGCCTGCACCTTTCTTCAACAGGGAAGGGACACAGGGCAGAAAACATCCTGTAGCCAAGAAGGCTACACACCCATTTGCACTACTCAGGTGACCCTGAAGACACAGATAAACCTCCAAGTGGCCTCAACAACTCCCTAAAAAGAATGCAAATGACCAGCTGTCTGCAAGACTTATAAAACCTTCCATTCCCCACCATCCAGGCAGAGCTGAAGAAGCTTCTTGGATGAATTGGTGCACCAGGTTCGCCTGGTGCACCAATTGCGGCCCTACTTGGAGAGGGAGGCTCTGCTCACGGTCACTCATGCCCTCATCACCTCCCGGCTGGATTACTGTAATGCGCTCTACATGGGGCTACCCTTAAAGAGTATCCGGAGACTGCAATTGGTGTAAAATGCAGCTGCGCGAGCCGTGGTGGGTGCACCAAGATACACCCACATGACACCTCTCCTCCGCCAGCTGCATTGGTTGCCCATTAGTCTCCGGTCACAATTTAAGGTGTTGGTTATGACCTTTAAAGCCCTATATGGCTCAGGACCAGGCTACCTGCGGGACCGCATCCTGTCACATACCTCCCTACGACCAGTTAGGTCCCACAGAGTTGGTCTCCTCTGGGTCAACCAAGCAATGCCGGTTGGCGGGATTGCGGGGGAGAGCCTTCTCTGTGGGAGCTCCCTCTCTTTGGAACCAACTACCACCAGAGATGCGAACTATCCCCACCCTGCTGGTCTTCTGGAAAGCTGTGAAAACATGGCTTTTCAAGCAGGTGGGTTAAGACCAAGGGGAATATCTGTGGTCTTCCCATGTATGAATGTTAATACTGTTTTTTTAATTGTTATAATTTCTTTTAATTAGTTTTATTATGTTCTTTGTTATTAATTGTTCTTCTTACATGTTGTATGCTGCCCGGAGTCCCTCGGGAGTTGGGCGGCTTATAAGAATGAGCAAAATAAATAAATAAATCTTCAAAGAAAAAACAAGGAAGTTGCCTCCTATAGTTTTTCATTAACTAGAAAAAAAGCACCTTTGGGACAACCATGACATGGATGCCTGAGAATCTCCATAGACTATGAGAAACTATAGTTGACTTCCCATCTCAATCCAGTTCTAGTAGCATTCAGCACTTATAACCAACTGCTGAGCCTTGGTCCTCTACCAGAGCCAACCAAAGCTGATTCTTGTTTTGGGTTCCTCTTACAGGAATGGGAACAAGATGGACCTTCTCTGTGATTGGAAACTCTGCTTTATCATGCTGTCCTTAAACACATTTGAGGACAAATGTGGCAGAACTAAAGCACATTGGGGCAAAGGAGAAGGAACCAGCAAGCTTAGTCTTGTACTTCACAAATTTAGGAGCCTCATGCTGTATTTGTGAGAGAATTAAAATTAAACCACAATGTTGCCACTGCATTTCCCAACCTGAAATGCTTATTCCAAACCACTGTGGTCTAATATTAATTCTTCATGATAAGTCATTAGAGCCCATTAAAAGATAGCTGTTGCTTTTTTAAAATTCTCTTTAGTCTCTGCAGGTCTTTCTTCGACTGAATCGATTCAACTTTGGTACAGTGCTTTTTTCCCTTTCTTAATCAAAAGCAGTCCTAAGTGGATTGAGTGATTCAATCAACCCATTAGTCAAGTGCCCTTAGTGTGAAGAAACCAATGGTGAAAAAGTAAAATGCTTGTTCATTAGATCCACAAATTAAAAGCATCATTACAAACTGGTATACTAAATATGATTTGTAGCCAGCTTGTCAGAAATATTGTATATATAGAACTTAACAAAGTAAGAAAGCCAGGTCTTAGTTTCATTTCAATATAAATATTTTCTTTCTCAAAATAAAATATTTTGATACTCTAAAGAAACTCCTATCTCCTATGAACTCTACATAGCAGTTGATAGAATATGCAGAAATTAAAAGGCATATGTAGAATTAATTCACAAAATGCATACTCTATTGTAGTTTATTTCTTATTGTTACAGAGTAGTTGTCCCCAAATGGATGAACAAGATGTTCTAAATAGCATCAATGAATCCACAGAATGCATAGACCACACCTGCTACCAATTTCCTGCCATCCATTCATACATGATATTACTCAGTTCCTATAATATGAACCATAAAACTGTTGGGCTGAACAACAGAGTTCCAAACACATGGGAAGTCCAACCCTAAACCTCTCCTCCCATACTTCAGTTTCAACCGCAACAACACATGAGCACACAATAGATTCAAACTCAATGTAAACCGCTCGAAACTCGACTGCAGAAAACACGACTTCAGCAACAGAGTAATCAATGCCTGGAATGCGCTACCTGACTCTGTGGTTTCTTCCCCAAACCCCAAAAACTTTAACCTTAGACTGTCTACAGTCGATCTCACCCCATTCCTAAGAGGTCTGTAAGGGTCGTGCATAAGCGCACCATCGTGCCTACTGTCCCTGTCCTACTGTCCTATTGTCCAAATTTACCTATACTTACTTTGCTTTTGTTTATGTTTATACCATACCTGCTATCTTGTACACGTTTTGACAAATAAAATAAATAAATAAATAAATAGTCTGTTAGAGATTCTCAGTCATCCAGGTCATGGTTGTCCCAAAGGTGCTT
This sequence comes from Diadophis punctatus similis, assembly GCA_023053685.1. Classification (NCBI taxonomy): domain Eukaryota; kingdom Metazoa; phylum Chordata; class Lepidosauria; order Squamata; family Dipsadidae; genus Diadophis; species Diadophis punctatus. Next base: position 106,164,523 of record JALIGW010000001.1, on the reverse strand, counting down.
TTTCAGGAGGCAACTAGACTTTCTCGTTTTTTCTTTGAAGACGTTTCGCTTCTCATCCAAGAAGCTTCTTCAGCTCTGACAGAATAGTGGGGAATGAAAGCCTTTATATTCTTTGCAGACAGATAGTCATTTGCATACTTTTATAAAACAAGAAAGTCCAGTTGCCTCCTGAAAAAGCACCTTTGGGGACTTTCCTCCCATAGGATGAAAACACAGCACATCACATCACTAGGAACATGAGTGAAAATAATTTCTGTTTCTTATCCTCTTTGTACAGTCCTTTCACAAGAATACAGTAGGACTAGTCTTAGCCCTAAGCTTGATTTAGACTTGTCTGCAACTACATGTAGGCATCAACATATATCTATGTAGCGAAAAACATGATGGGTAAGAGTAGGCTGTAGATGGTTGCAGTCGGCTGATGCACATATCTCTCAACTACTTGTGTGGAGATGCGCGTCATGCATACTGATTGGTTGATCTGACTTCCTGTTGGTAGGCGGGCAGAAAGCAAGGCACATTCAAATAAAGGATAGATACAGAAGTATAAATGTAACAGCTATGCAACCATCTCCAAACAACAGGCACATTCATTCCCTGATGTATAGCGACACAGAAGTCTATCCCAAGCTTTCGACAGAATGACCCAGCTGATATTAGCTAAAGAGTGAGGTGTTGAAGCACACAACTGTATATATCACACACTATCCTACATCTTTCATAATCACCAGCAATTCATTAAACAAATGTAGAGTTTTATAGGATGGGATTTGACTGGTGTGTTGACCCTTGATTCTTAAACAAAATATCCTGCGCAATCCCTGAACATAAGAAGTCCAGATCTCCTTGCTATATTTTTAGCTTTGCTATCAATAATATATCCAAGTTTGTGCATGCGTGAGAGTGATACATATTCAATAATTGAACTGCCTTAAAAAACGCATTAGAAGTCACATCCTCGTCAACGCTCAGGTGACTATATTCTGCAGGGGCTGATGTTTTCTGACTGACTTCAAAAACAGCTCTGTTCAGAATACATTAGTATTATTCATAGTCCCAGGGTGAGGCAGTATATTCACAGCAGGCAAGCGTACACTGAGGAACTGTTCATGCCAACATTTCTGAAAACAGTCAGACAATTGTTTGTTTGATTGATATTTATAGCCTGTCTTTCCTCCAGGGAGCTCAGGGTGATGATCATGAATCTCTGCCCTTCTTTTTATCCTCAGGACAACACACTGAGATAGGTTTGTGCTGAGAGAATATAACATTTTCATCATGTCATGGGCATCAGTGAGTACCAGGGAGTGATGGGTTAATGCTTTGAAGGCTTACAATTTAAGAAAGTGGTATTTGAATTCATGGCAAAGGTGGGGAAATTACATGCCTACAAAAGATCAAGCAAATTCCAGGAGTCTATTGATAGTCATCCACAGTTCTTCATTTTTCTCAGTCTGATTAAACAATCATTGCATTTCTGTTATTATTCATCTCTAGAAAAATCCTACCTAGCATCAAATCCTTGACAGGTGAAATCAGCACAAACCAGATTGGATATCTAACATGACCAAAGTTCAGATTTGAGCAAGAGAAAAGATATGCCCTGGCAAGCCTGAAATTGCTATAGGGAAAAATACTCTCCTACTGTCAAAAAAATGTTTCTGTTTTGGTCTGAAAGAAATCAACAGTTTTATCAGCCTGACATAAGTTTCTGCTTTTCCTGTCTTTTTTCATTCCTCGTGGAATAAATTCTGTGAGATAAACTGGTAAGATGACAAATTCTGACACTCCTGACATTATTCTAATGTTAAGGAAGGGCAAAACCAGATTACAAAGAATCCAGAATTATTTCTCTCCATTTTGCTGACATGTTGACACTCTGAATTATGTATTACAACCACAAAAAAGTAACTTTTTTCTTCTATGACCACAACCGTTGCACAGCAAAACCAGCTAAAAAGTTGCACTTAACAGTGATCCAAGGAACCAAAGGGATATTCCAAAGTTTTTTTTTTAATTATTGTTTTGAGATACTGGGGGAATGGCCAAGCTATAATGAGCCACCTCTGCTTTAGCTACATTTCTGAGTCTTCCTTCAATGAATGCAAACCAATATGAAATCTTTTTTTAGGGCTTCTGAGACATAAAACCTAAACAGAAATCAAGGAAAAAAAATCAATTGCATTTCATAATTAGTTTCCAAAAGTTGAGCTGCTTTTTTATATGGCAACAACGCAACATGTCACTAAGAAAGAGTCAAAACACTTGAAAGACCTATATATTTTTCTCTGTCCTTCCTTAAACTATCAAGAACTCTAGTATAAGCAAATTCCACTAATCTTTTTTTCTTTCTACATCATGTTTTCTGCTTTCTTACTGTCTTCTTTCCATTGCCTACCTGCCTGCCTACCTTCTACAGATGTTTCTCTGTGGCCTTCAGCCTCATATGTAACAGTCCCAATCTCTCCTACAGCTGGATTCAGCCAATTGTACAACCATTAGTCACTGGGCAGTAAAATCACATCTGGACAATGGCAAGTGCAATTAAGCCTATCTAGCATTGTGTATACAGGCCATTCTCAAGTTACAACTAATGGAATCTGCCCATCATGGAACCCTTCAGAATATTGGAAAACAGATTTCAACAATATTAATCCAGATAAACATTTAAGAACTTCTCTAGCCAACCTGCTATGCATAAAGGCAACTGTTCTGGGCATAACTGGGACTTTAAATTTTGGGAATTGTAATCACTGGCCCAGTAGTTAAGATGCTGGGCTTGTCAGCAAGAAAGCTGACAGCCCAAGTTTGAGACCCAAACATTGCACAGAGGGGTGAGCTCTGTCTTCACCTAGCTCCTGCCCGCCTAGAAGTTCAAAAGCATGCAGATGTGAGTATATAAATAGGTACCACTAAATAGTATATAAATAGGCACCATTTTGGTGGGGAGAAAACAGTGCTGTGCAACATCATGCTGGCCACATGACTGAAGAATTGTCGTGAAACAGCACCGGCTCATAGCCTCAAAATGGAAATGAGCACCATCCCCTATAGTTAGCAATGACTAATGGAGTAAAATCCACAGAGACGCCTTTCCTTCCTACTCTACCTATACTTGGAAAACATCCAGCTGGGAGAAGCTGTGAACATCTCTTCTAGAGCTTTAATTTATTCAGGGATTCTTCGGGAAAGAAATCATTAGTCTAGAGACAATTCAAGTTCCTCCCCTCTTCCCTTTCCCGCCCATTGAAGAAGTCAAGGTCTGAGTTTGAATTGTTGACCAAGACACATGGCAAACATTCAACTTTGTCTCCTAACCCTTTATATATGAATTGATAGCACAGTGCTGAATGGTCGAGGAGGATGTGGGGCATGTTGCTGAATATACAACTTTCACTATATAACATATTTATGGCCCCATAAAACTGGTGGAGGACACGCAGAACATGAAATGTAAGCATCAATCAGGAGCAGGCTCTGTGCTGTACCAGCAGTCGGAGCACAAAAGCCCTAAATTCCAGAGATACCTTTCATTTGGGCTGTGTGGGGAGCCGGCAGTTTTGTTGGGGTCAAGAGTGACAGGTCTTCTTCCATACGTACCGAACAGTAAATAAGAAGACTGGCTGTACACTGCAAAGGAAAGATGGTGAAGGAGTGATTGACTTCATTTTTATGTGGGCCCTTCCCCTGAGCTATTGGTGAAAAGGAGCTTCACGGTGAATTATGAGGAAGATGAATGTTGCAGCTTACCAGCTGGAGAAGGCCAACCAAATGCTCCTAAAGGCCGGGTGGGAGATGAGGCAGAAAGAGGGACAAAGTTTACTTGTAACACATTTAACAAAATGCATTTTTTTTAAACGAACAAACAAAAGCCTAGGATTTAACAGAGAGGCAACGAGGCCTCTGATTCTGAAAGGACTGTGTTTTCTGAAATGTGCACAGTTGCCAATATGCACCAGCTAGCCAAGATTTAAAATAAAATAAAATAAAGGAGATAACACACCAGTGGACTAAAGCTTTCTCATGTGGCACCTAGATCTCGATACAAAGCAGGGCGAAACAAAAGATGAAAGAAAAGGGAGATTCAGAGCACCGGGACCTAAGAACAGATTAACTCCAATCTCTTGGCTGTGATTTGCCATGCTGGTAGGAAAAGCCCCAATTCAGGGCTGGGGGGTGGCTGTTGGTCGATTGCAAACCTTCATGGAAGCTGAACTGACAAAGTGCTCAGCCTCTGTTGAATTACTTGCTCCATCTGGGTTTGTTTGCATCACAAATGGCAGCTGCCAGCAATTCCGGCAAGAAATAGATGAAGTGTGGGACTACAATAGTGGCATATTTGTGTGTGTGTGTGTGTGTGTGTGTGTGTGTGTGTGTGTGTGTGTGTGTGAGAGAGAGAGAGAGAGAGAGAGAGAGAGAGAGAGAGAGAGAGAGAGAGAGAGAGAGAGAGAGAGAGAGAGAGAGAGAGAGAGAGAGAGAGAGAGTGTATTCTCAGGCACAGAAGGAGGGAGGAAAAAAGAGCAATTATATTAATAGAAATAGCTGCCAATCCTAAACACATAAAAGGCTTCTTTTCAGGATATAACCAAATTGCAGGATCTGTGGAAGCATTAATGTTAAATCCGCAAAATGTCTTTTTTTTTTCTTTAGTGATCTTTCCACTGATGAAGGAATGAATGTCAAAGGCTCCGAGGTTTTCTGAAAAGAAGAAAAAGTTAGTGTTATCAGGCAGCTAGTACTGTTTTCAAATAAGATGACATCTAAACTTTCAAGAAATAATGAGTTGTGAAAGATTAGCACCCTCCAGTTTGTCTAGCAGCAAAGCTAATTATATTTTTCTATTATCTAGAAGAAAATTGCAGGCATACATAGGTTGATTAATTTTTAGGTAATCCAATTCTTGGCTACAGATGTTGGGAATTTGCATAATCATCACCTAATCAAACAGCAGAAAATTATCTGGCAAGTACTAAGGTTGGAATGAGCAAATATTATGTCATTTAGAACAACATGAAGGGTTAACACATTTCAGATGTTATTTGTGGCAGGGGGGCAGAAGAGTTGTTCTTGTGAAATTTGTTAATTAAATCCCCCTAGTCAGTTTAAATATATTCCTCTGGGAATCTGAGTATGTAAAAAGAAACTGTCCGCATTCAGAGCATGTGGGAAGACATATGTTATTATGTAATCAAATTCCAGAATAATAGTCATAATCAAATTATCTCTATTTTGGAAAAAATGTATATCCTGGAGTAACTGGAACCAAAATACAATTTGATCTCATGTTGTAATGAATCAATAGTGATAATATTAGGAAATACACAAAAAAGATATAAAATGGAAGGAAGGCTTTATCAGTACATCAGTTGAAGGCTGGTGTAAGGCATATTAAGAGTGAGCCTGATAAGCATTCAAAAGGATGTGATACATGAAACACCATTTCTTCAAGAGTTTGGTAGGCTTTTAAGCTATTATATGGATGGGTACATCCATAGCTGTTTTGTTTGCTACCTGGAAATTGGAGTCTGTCTATTCAGATATGCATGTTTTGCACAACCCTAATATTTAAGGCCATCGTTCGTCATGATTGCCTCTATATTTGTCCATCCATCCAATTTAGTTTGTCATTGTCATATTTGGAAGCATGAATTTCCAGGTTGAAAGGATTAACCAGTAACATGACCATTGCCCAGGGGATGCTCAGTTCGGAGTTCCTTTCATGTCCCCGTTAATGAATCCACCAAAGTGGTACCTATTTATTTACTCCTGTTTGCACGCTTTTGAACTGCTAATGGGCAGGAGCTGGAGCGAATGATGGGAACTCCTCCTGCCATACTACAGCACTCGGGTCTCAAACACGGGCTTGCAAATTGTCAACCCAGTGTTCTAAACATGTGAGCCACTGTGCTCCTGCTTTATTGCTGTTTTTATATTTACGTTCTACTGGCACTCAAAATAGTGTATCTAAAAGTTCTTCTTTTACAAATTACTGATATGAGAATAATAACCTATCTGAGAGACCTTGCTTTATCTAGTGTTACCTGGGGCTGAAACCAGGGGTGAAATCCTCCTGGTTTGGCCCTGTTCGGGTGAGTAGGTAGCGGTTGTGGTGGCTGGTTCGGAGAACCGGTAGCGAGGGCAGCGCGAGGCTCCCCCTACCCGCCCCAACATCATCACTTCCTGGGTTTTTTTAAAAAAAATTAAAGCCTTTTGTCCCTGCTGAAAGAAAGAGAGAGGGGGAGGGAGGGAGGGAGGGGGGAAGGGAAGGGAAGGGAGAAAGAAAGAGGAAGAAAAAGTTAGAAGGAAAAAATCAGGATTCACTTTCCAGCCGGGAGATCGCTTGGCAAAGAAGAAAAACAAATGCTGTCGCTTTAAATCAGGAGTCTCCAAACTGAGCCACATGGCTGGCTGAGGAATTCTGGGAGTTGAAGTCCACAAGTCTTAATGTTGCAAACTTTGGAGATTCCTGCTTTAAATTGAAAAGCCTTCAGAAGCTGCTCGGAAGTGACATTCTGGGTTAGCTGAACAACAAATTGAATAAAAGAAAGGATTCTTATATGGTTCTACATTTTTGAAGTTTTGGGGTTTGTGCAATATAGGCTTTGTGTTTCTAAAAGGGTTTGGGTGATTCCCATTGTGGCTAAATGACTTTCGTCCTGTGTTGGGTCTTGAGTGTGGGGCTGCTTATTCTGATTCTACTACTCTGTTTTGTTAGCTGCCAAATCTTGTCATGGGGAAATTTCAAAATATCCCGTCTTGAATGGGTTTTCTAGGGATCTGTTTGTCTGCTTCTGTGAATGGAGCCAAAGGTCAGGCTTCCACTTTCTATACCAGCAGTTCTCAACCTGTGGGTTGTGACCCCTTTGGGGGTTGAACGACCCTTTCACAGGGGTCGCCTAAGACCATCGGAAAACACATATTTCCGATGGTCTTAGGAACCAAGACACCTCTCCTCTATCCATCTCTAAGCGGGTCCACCCACATGCAAATAGACTACTGAAAAAAGAAATATCTGTACCATGGGAACTTCTGAGCATGCGCAGAAACCGAATTTCCGGCACTGCGCATGTGTCGCCATCTTGTTTTTGGCTTTTTTTTTTCAAAGCGCACGCGCAACCACAAGGCACAGCCACGCAGCGCAGGAGGCAGTGAACCGGCAGCGAGGTAAGTTAGAACCCACCCCTGAGTTTCCTAATAATTTTATAATTTTATGGTTGGGGGTCACCACAACATGAGGAACTGTATTAAAGGGTCGCGGCATTAGGAAGGTTGAGAACCACTGTTCTATACGGTCATTATTTCATTATCTCTATTGGGCAGGAATGTTGAATGAGCTTCAAGCAGGTTCTTTGTTAGCAGCTTGATTTTTCCTTGTTTTCCTGTGAGCCTTTTCTTATGAGTAATATTTTATTTGGGTGGGGGGGTTTGATTCCCACAGAAGAAAGAGAGAAAGAAAGAAAGAGAGAGAGAGGGAGACGGAGAGTGGGAGGGATGGAGGGAGGACCACAAACCTGGCTGGCACTAGACACAGCTTCAGAGGATGCTTTGAAACAGCACAGCAAAAAGCACAGGAAGGACCGCAGAGGTCATCTACTCCAACCCCCTGCTCCCTGGCAAATGGACTGCTAAATTGGCTGCACCCACCCAGTCACATGACAACCTAGCCACGCCCACCCAGTCACATGACCACACCCACCTGAAGCCACACCCACCTGACCTCCAAGCCACACCCACAAAATAAGCCATGCCCACAGAACCGGTAGGGGAAAATTTCACATTTCACCCCTGGCTGAATCTCAATTCTAGTTCAATATCTGTACTATACTGTACAAGCTGCCATATATGTCTTATGATTTGAAATGTCTTGGTAGTAAGGTTGTCATATATATTGTCTATTGGACTAGCTTTATGCAAATTCTCATCAAGCTATTCAGAGTCTGCTTCCACCATAACTTGACTTTCCCTTCCTTTCCAAAACCAAGGATTAGCCATTTCAGAAACATAGGTATGAGGCAACAGGTACTATTCATCTGCCCAAACCAATGATTCTGTACTTGATTTTCAATGTTCTTATCCAGTGAGTAAAGGCATGACTATGATTGACATGTAGGGGACCAAAGAGATTAAAATCTTAGACTGACGATTGTCTATAATAATGATTTTCTGATTCATTTTAAATCCTTTTAAATTGCTTTTAGTAGTTCTAATCTTATTTTAATCCTTTAATATGACTGATTTCTTGATCTTTATGTTATTTCTTTAAATCTAGCTTGTACATTACCATGATAACATTTGTAGAAAGGTAGCACAGAAATTCCAACAGATAAAATAAATATGCAAAGTAACTCAGTGTTGTTATATCTCTAGGAGGGAGACTAGTGGGCAGGACTGAATAACAATCTAAAAATTCAATCTAGTAATGGTATCTACCCCAGGCTCCTAGTTTACTCTGTTTTTTGTTTATTTGGAAAATGCTTTTAGAGAAATAAAGCCATGTTGGAGCTATAAGACAGAGTTAATCAGGAGGAGAGGTGATTCAATGTTTTCCCTCTCATGCAGAAAATTATAAGAGGACTTTTGAAGACTATAAATTTGATTGATTAATTAACCAATTTGAAGGGGAGAATTATCCTACTGTCCCCAGTGCTTCATTTGCAAACAGACTTGGTATCTTGGTATTTTATCTTTTTCCATGTCTCATTAAAAATAAAAAATTTTAAAAAATCCAGAAATAATGTTATTACTTTATCTCAGCATTGCTACAGAAAATTAGATCCAGTAGATGTTCTTAGCAATGGTTTCCCACACTGTAACACAAGCTGTGAAAACTAGATCATGAGAAAAGACTGTGATGAAGAAAAAAAATGATACTTTTCAAAAGTGATGTTGGAGAAAATTGGTGGGGCTTCAGAAGAACTGATTTGAAGCAGACTGCTCACTAGAAGCACTAGTAATTAAACTTAGGTTTAGATAATAATACTAATAATAAGACAAATAATAAGAAGGCAGAATTGTTTTTTAAAAAGAGTTCTTGGAAGAATTAAGGAAAGTTGAAAAAGAAACTGAGAAGCATAATCCCAAGATACTATCATTGAGGACCCACAGATGAAGCTACAAAAATCCAAAGAAGCAATTATGTTTCCTAATTATCCTAACAAAATAATGCCCATCATATCACAAAAAGAAAAACAATGATGGAACAAAATCTCTATTCCTTCCAAATATTTTAACCTAATAGTTGTTTACTTTATTGAATGCCATATCCACCCATATATTAAAGATTCACTGTAGTTCAACAACTCAGTGTAGCTTAATTGTCCAGTTCCTTCATAATTCAAGTCCAAGGCTCATCTACATGCACTTTAAAGTTTTAAGAAAATTGTTACGTATTGTATGTTAAAAAAGAAAAGTTTGGCTTTTGGCTTCCTATCTTAAAAAGTGAATTTGAGTTCAGTTGAACATTAATCTTTAAAATCCTCTACATTGATGAGTATATTTGATCCCAAAACATTTTAGCTTTTTTACATCTCTACAAAATGTCCTTTTATGTTGTTCACATTGCAAAACATATATTAATCCTATAAACTTTATTGATCTCTGTGTCAGTATCATCTGTCTCCCAATGCAAGACATTAGACAGAAATGTGATGAACTTTTGTCTAAAAGTTTCTCCATGTTCTTTGGGAATCACTCCAAATCTTAAACAAAATTATTTTTCACTCAGTTCCAGCAATGCCAAGTTGGAAATCCACATCTTTTTCCATTTCTCTATATATAACTTCGGTCTTATTTTCCAAAATTTTCTCTTTATCAGTAATTTGTTGTATATATACAGCCAACTGCCAAACCAATTCTGCAATCTTCTTAATTTCTTTTATGTCTTTTTAAAATTTTTGCAAAACTTAGAAAAGCAATCTTTCTAACCTTCAGAAACATTGCATTCACTAGCCTGTCTTGCATCGGCTTCGTGCACCTGTCAGCAGCTGCACAAAAAAGAAAAGGTAAATAGACCTTTGAAGTGGAGAGAAGTGATTTCATTCCATCATTCCTAGAACTCTCCCAAGACCATCTCAAGACATCTGCTGAAATAGTGATTTCAGGCAAATTATTTTGACGTTAGTGGAGCTATCACTCTTTGACTATCTTCCACTTCTCTTTGCTTCTAATTTAATTACTAATTAATTAAGGGGACAAAATTAATTAAGGGACAAAAATAAGTTCTTTGAAAGCCAGTTCCTGGGTTTCCAAGTACTGTAGATACTGATACTACAGCACAAGAAGAGTCCTTCACTCCTCCTCTCACAACAAAATACCTTATTCCACCAGACTTGAAATATTGAGATTAGACAATTTACAACTACGTCGCCTCCGATCTGATCTAAATGTAGTTCATAAAATCATATACCAAAATGTCCTTCCTGTTAATGACTACTTCAGCTTCAACCGCAACAACACATGAGCACACAATAGATTCAAACTCAATGTAAAGCACTCCAAACTCGACTGCAGAAAATACGACTTCAGCAACAGAGTGATCAATGCCTGGAATGCACTACCTGACTCTGTGGTTTCTTCCCCAAACCCCAAAAACTTTAACCTTAGACTGTCTACAGTCGACCTCACCCCATTTCTAAGAGGTCTGTAAGGGCATAAGCGCACCACTGTGCCTACCGTCCCTGTCCTATTGTCCCCTTTTATTGTTACTTTTTACTTATGTTTATACAAACTACTACTATCCTATACATGTTTGACAAATAAATAAATAAATAAATAAAATAAAAATAAATTTGTAGCTCTGTCAAATACTAGATACTGCTAGATATTAAGTAAACTGAAAGAACCAGTAGCTCAAGAACAAACAAACAAAACAACAACAACCAGGAGTCATCTACAATGCATGTAAGGACTGTAATAGCCACTAAGTAGGACAGAGAGGCAGAAGACTATCACAATGCAAGCATGCAACCAACTAGTCAGAAGACATGATGAAAACTCCTTAATCTCACACACATGGACAGTGTCAACCACAGTTGCAAACCGTGAGCATCCTAGACTAAGTGAAATCCAAAAATGCTAGGGAATTCCTGGAAACTTGACATTCAGACAAATCAGTCATCAGTAGACACATTGAGATAAAACACATTTACACCCCATTCAAAAGAGACAGTAGCTAAGAAGGAAACAAAAAAGACCAGAATGTATCCTCTCCAGGGCTAAATAAGCAGAAATTAATGCCAGGCAAACAGTCAAGCAGAATTCAATGCCAATCAAGAAACTACCAAGGAGAAAACCATACCCCCACCAAACAATAAGGCAAACTACTATATATGAAGTGGGAACAAACCTCACACCCATTTGCACTGATGGTTTTACCTCACAGGGTAATGTCTGCAAGCAAACAACCAAGCTCAGAAAACATCAAAGACCGCACTGTAGACAGTTTAATACTTAGTAGCTCCTGTCTAACATATTTTCTATGCCACCAGTCAAAGTAAGTGTGCAAAAGCTACATCAGACTCAGAAGAAGATGCTTGGACAGTCCAGACTCCATAATGTACTGGCCCTAATTTTTTGCCTCAGCCCTCTTCATCTTAATGACAGAAGTCTCTGACTGCACTACGCAAAAGTTTCACTTTTGGTTTGTTTTCCCTCAACACACACACACACACACACACACACACACACACACACACACACACACACAAATGTGTAGGGGGGGGGAAGATGAGCCAGATTAAATTCTACTTTGGAAAAGTGTAACATTTTGATAGGTGTGGAAATGGCAGTGGCAGAGAATCAATCAGATTTGGAACAGCTGAACATTTGCTTCATGAGTTCAGCTTCAGCATATTGGCATCAACTTATTCATATTCTAACAGAACGTTAGAACACATCTGCAATATTATAAATAGCTTATTAATAAATTATACAGGGTTTCATGTAGTTTAGCAGTTCACTGCATCTGGAAGCAGACTTTGGAAAGAAACGTATTATTCATTTCTTGAGGACTAAACAAAAAATCCCAGCTCCCAGACACTCTATATGGAAGCTCAAAAAACCAATTTACAGTTAATTGATCAAATGTCAACTTATATTGGATACTGTTTTCTAAATGCTGCCGCATACTTCATGTTAGCAGTTCCTATGGTTGGGTCCCTAAGGCAAATGGCTGAGCAAATTGATTGACCTTTCTACAATGCCTTGAAAGTCAACCTATGCTCTGCCAGCCATCTGATGATATAAGCTTTTCAGCTAAGGACCTTCCTCTATATTTCAGCTCAGGTTTCATTTTCACTTGCTTATTTGTAACACACAACAAGATACATGGAGATTAATTGTCATTACAGATAACACTTAGAACGCCCTTTGGCGGAAGCAGAACGAGATGTGATGGGAAAAGTGCTGATCATAATAAGTGAGAGTGCTTTTTAAGAATATATATATAAATAAAATTAAAGCATCCCTGACAATTGCCTATCTAACATATTTTTGAATACAGTCAGCAAAGGAGAACCCAACACGTCAATGAAAAGAAGGGAGGGACTTTAACTTCATACTGTCATGATTTCTAAACTTCAAATTGTGTGTGTGTGTGTGTGTGTGTGTGTGTGTGTGTGTGTGTGTGTGTGTGTGTGTGTGTGTGTTATATTAATTGTTCTCACAGTGACAGTGACCTTTAATAATACTGCAGTATCCTTATGGGCCACCTTCAGGTGTTACAGTGGTTCTTTCCTTACTGATAGAGATGATCTTTAAGAGATTAAGATAACAGATTAACAGAGTTGGAAGGGACCTTGTAGGTCTTCTAGTCCAATCAGGGGTGGGTTCCTCCCAGTTCGGACCGGATCACCTGAACCGATAGTGACCCACTGGTGATGTCACTGTCAGTGCTGTTTCGTGGCCACCGCCATTTTTTGTGGCTTTTTCCCCTTATGCGGCTTGAAAAAGAGCCCTCCCACCCACCTGCGGGTGAATACCGACCTTTATTTCTTCGCCCAAAGCACAGCTGATGAGCTCCTCAGCTGTGTTTCGGGCTAATTCCTTCTTCTGACCATGCACGGAAGTGAAATTGTGCAAGGGGATGCGTGCAAGCGCGAAATGTCGCAATGCGAACCTGTGGTGAAGGTAAGTGGAATCCACCCCTGAGTCCAACCCATTATTATGCCTCTTGACTGTGGCAGCTGTGTGATGTGGTGTCCAAGACAAAATTTTAATGTATGTGAAGTTACTGGAGTTGTCTGGGTTGTGTCATCAATATACTATGTACATTCTGAAACAAAGTCTGCATTCAATTGCAGGTTCTTCTTCTTCTTTGGCAACCTTCAGTCTCGAGAGACTATGGTATCGTGCTCTGGAAAGAGTTTCTAGAAAGAGTTCCTAGAACAGCATCTAGTGTGGCTAAAAAGGCCAATCTGAGAGTGGCAATCCCTTCCACACTGAGGGCAGATCCATTCCGTCCCCTGCCTGGCCCCCAGATTTCTCTGGTTCCAGGACTGCCTCACTGCCTCGGCCTGCCGAACGAGTGTCTTCTCGAACTGGAGAAGGCCATACTGCGTCTTTAGCCTCCAAGCAGAACGATCAGAGGTCAAGGTTTCCCAGCTGTTAATGTCCATTCCCAAGGCCTTTAAATCCCTCTTACAGATATCCTTATATCGCTTATATCATTTGTAGGTTATTCCCATGTAAAATGCATGGGGTTATTCCCATGTAAAAAGTATTTTGCATGAAGATCTAAGGTTTTACAGTTCAAATTTCTGCTTAGTTGTAGTCTATCTCCATGGGTGCAGGTCAATTCACTCTATTCTCATCTATGTGAAAATAATGTGCTGCTAATAACCATTGGCAGATTTGTCATGGGCACCCTTTGCTTTGATGTTATTCCACTTGTCAAATATAGCTTCTTAGAGCATGTGAACTATCTGAAACAAAACATCCAAAGAGAATTTAACTTGTTTGTTTATAATTTAACTTTTCTGGAGAGGTTGTTTCATTTTCAAACAACATGAGCAGTAGAACATAGAATCATAGGGCTGGAAGGGACAGCCTCTTGTCAAGGCCAGAAACCTATACCATCCATAAAAAAACTGGCTTTGAATCATATTTTTCTAATCCAGCCATTGAGTAACACAAATGCCATTGCACATAAAAAGCTATGGCGTTAAGAAACATTTAAAATTCTAAAATTCTATAAACCGGAGGTTAGGGAATGATCCACACCATTAAAAAATAATCTATTAGACATAACAGCTCATTAAAATATGATCAAAGAAAAAGTTGGGTGAAATAATTATCTTGACTGAAAAAAAGACTGATACTGTTCTTCTTGGCTGCCGCTGCTAAAAATATTCTCCCCTCCGATTGTTGCTGATTTTAATGAACAACATACAGTAGGTGGACTAAAGGATGCTTGACGGACAGAACTGATTGGCTCTGAATTTTCACCCAATAACCAGTATACTGCATCCTAGGCAGCTTACACATACCCACATTTACTACTAAAGAAATGGTCAGTGCAGCTGGCTACTTATCCTTGTTTCCCTTTACACACACCTTCCTCCCTTTACACACACCTTCCTCCTTTTGTATATGCTCTTCTTTCTCCTGGTATACAAAAAGAAATGGCCAAATCAGTGTTCATGAAAATGCCAATTATATTTTAAGCCCCTAAGAAACAATGCAAATTGCTGTTTTTCTTGGGTATGATGAAGCAGACAAGTTATTTAGTTCACAAGGTCCTAAAGGTGTTTTTCAAATGGCAAATGGACCTTCTTGGTTGTTTTCCTTGAAAATTTCAGAACTATAGAAGCTTTTTGGCTGAGAAGTGAAAGGTTTTCTAGGGGTGGGGGACAAGAAAGTCCAGCTGCCTTTTGAAAAGCGCCTTTGGGACAATCATTTGTATTTGTTTATTTGTCAAGCATATATGATTATAAGCAAAGTATAAACAGTAAAACATGATTGAATATATATGTAATAGTACAAGCATGAATAAGAGTAAAAGAGGTATGAATATATGGGTACATTAGGACAGGAACGGTAGGCACGATTGTGCGCTTATACATGCCCCTTACCGACCTCTTAGGAATGGGGTGAGGTCGATGGTAGATAATCTGAGGTTGAAGTTTTTGGGGTTAGGGGAAGAAACTACTGAGTCAGGTAAAGTGTTCCAGGCATTGACCACTCTGTTGTTGAAGTCGAATTTTTTGCAATCAAGTCTGGAGTGGTTTACATTAAGTTTGTATCTATTGTGAGCTCGTGTATTATTGCGGTTGAAGCTGAAGTAGTCGTTAACAGGTAGGACATTGAGGCAGATAATTTTGTGAGCTACACTTAGGTCAGATCGAACGCGGCATAGTTCTAAATTTTCAAGTCCCAAAATTTCAAGAAACTCCATAAGAGTTCACCAGGTGATTCTGGAGGGAGCAACACCAGGGTCTGGTCATATGTATATTTGAGAGTGGAATGAGAGTTACACACAGTTTCACTGTCCCTGTGAAAAACCACACAATGCTTTTTCTAGCCTACAGTGGCTTTCCAGGATTTTATACACGAGAATTTTCCATCTTTATTAAAGTCTTTTCACGTTTTACGTTCATAGTATATGAGCTACAATCCTTCCCAAAAGCTGCACTTTACAACAGGACATTAAGCATTATGGACATCATTTTGAAGGTGCAGAGTAGTATATCCAGTCAAGAGATTTGTTTTCTATGGTTGAACCACAATTCTAGAGGTTTCCTTACAATCTTATTGGTTTGCAGAGTGAAATAAAGTCAAAAACATTACTCTGTTCAGTGCCTACAGGTTAGTTTGACTCTGCCAAAGAGTGTGTCAATGGACTGTTTGGAAGAAATGTGAAAGTACAGTTTACCACTCCATGCCTGAGCCTCAGGCTCACATTGCATTTCCCTCCTGTCTTCTCTTTCAGCATAACTACAAGGAGATGGGAAACATCCCCTTCTTGCTTTTAACTAAACATAATGTATCATTATACTATACAAAGACAACTGTCATCTATTTGAATAAATTAGAATCAACAAGCTACAGCCGTGATGGCGAACCTATGGCATGGGTGCCACAAGTGGCAAGCGGAGCCATATTGGTGGGCACGCGAGCTCAGGTCCGGCGTGCATGTGTGCACCAACCAGCTGATTTTCGGGCCTTCTGGGCCCACTGGGAGTCGGGAAACAGGCTGTTTCCAGCCTCCAGAGGGGGTGGGGAAGGCAGTTTTCGCCCTCCCCAGGCTCCTAGAAAGGCTCTGGAGCCTGGGGAGAGCGAAAAATGGGCGTGCCATTGCATGCTGGGAGCAGGGGGGTCATGCGTGCATGTGCGGGGATGCATGGAATTATGAGTGTGGGCACGCACACACATGATCCCCCGCATTCCCCCCCTTTTGGCACGCGAACCAAAAAAGGTTCGCCATCACTGAGCTACAGCATAAGGATAGTCAACCTCAGCTCCCACAGCCCTTTTCCATCAACCACGTTAGCGGGAAAAAAATGGGAACTGAAGACCCAAACTGTCTTTTCCAGGGCTTCTGCATTTAAACATTTTATCTAGCTTGTAACAGAGAATGAATACTGTCCACTCTTCTTCATGGTTGTACTAAAAGTAATAGGATGTTCCAGCATGCAACTTCAAGATTCAGTGCTACTCCTTCATGGAGCACTAATGCATCCAAAACTGAGAATGGCTGTCCGTAATGCCCAGTGACCTGTCTAAGAATGTAGCACTCTCAGTACGGTGAAACATTCAATAAATACAGTGTGATGACTGGAAAAAATATGTGAAGTCCAAAGTATTGATCTCAAGGAAAAGTTCAGAAATAAAACCATCAATATGATAATAGTTTCATACAATTCTATCCCGCGAAGTAAGTCACTGGGGAGAGATGATTTGACAGCAGAGAAATATGAAGTCAAAGTTAAATCCATAGCTTAGAGCTGTGATGGCGAACCTATGGCACACGTGCCACAGGTGGCATGCAGCGCCCTCTGTGGGCACGCAAGCATCACCCTAGTTCAGCTCCACCATGCATGTGCATGCGCCTCCCGCCGGCCAGCTGGTAATCGGGTCTCTGGCACGCATGCGCAGGGGTGGGACACGTGCAGAGTCATGTGCACAAATGGGGGCAGGGCGCATGCGGGGGGCCACACATGCATGCATGGGGATGGGGCGTGCAGGGGCACATGCCTGCATGGGGTAGGGTGCATGCGGGGGGTGTGCGCATGCACATGAGCCAGGGGGTGCATGCGCAGGGACACACACACATTGCATTTTGGGGGTTCAGAGGGGCATGCACATTCACGCGCATACACACACGCTTTGGGCACTCGCTCTGGAAAAGATTAACCATCACTGACTTAGAGTTGTTGTTTTTTACAATTATGTAATGTTTTAAATTGTTTCTTATATATTTGTATTGTTCTTATCCCTGCTGTACTCCGCCCTGAGTCCTACGGGATTGGGAGGCCTGTAAGAACTATAAATATTTATAGACCCCTCACATCCTGGACATAAACTGTTTCAACTCCTACCCTCAAAATGACACTATAGAGCACTGCACACCAAGACAACTAGACACAAGAACAGTTTTTTCCCGAACGCCATCACTCTGCTAAACAAATAATTCCCTCAACACTGTCAAACTATTTACTAAGTCTGCACTACTATTAATCTTCTCATCATTCCTATCACCCATCTCCTCCCACAAATGACTGTATGACTGTAACTTTGTTGCTTGTATCCTTACGATTTATATTGACTGGTTCCTAATATGATTCGATTGCTTATTTGTACCCGGACTATCATTAAGTGTTGAACCTTATGATTCTTGATGACTGTACCTTTTCTTTTATGTACACTGAGAGCATATGCACCAAGACAAATTCCTTGTGTGTCCAATCACATTTGGCCAATAAAAAATTCTATTCTATTCTATTCTTATAGCAGGGGTGTCAAACTGGCTTCCTGCGGCCAGATGCGTCACGTGCAGACCATACCCAACCCAACTCCGCAAATGGGAAAAACATTGCAAAACATCACGTAATGGCAACGTGACACAGCGAGTTTGACACCTGTGTCTTATAGCATCTTTAAGCTATTCTCGTATATGAGCACCACTCAACTATTTTTCCATCCCTTCATCCTAAAAGCTTGAAGCAAATGATTGATTGATTGATTGATTGATAGTTCTTGAGCTATTGAGGTATTTAGCCAGAAAGCCCTATAGACAGAATATTTCATCTTAGACCTCTTCCAGTCTGAGCCACCTTGGAATCTTAATCAAGCCAAGTATCTTGGAGGTGTAGATTTCAAGCAACTGTACATCCTACATCAACCTATTCCAGCATGACTCTTCTTATACTGATGTCTTCTTCTGACTACAGATGCTCTGGGTAGGAATCAGAACCAGTTTGATACACCACTCACCCAAGCCGAAGAATCAGCAACTTTTCTACACAACTTAATGAAATGCAGCATTTCTATGACCCATTGATACCAGGAAAATTTCAACACACGTTAAATCATTTCTCACAGGAAAGAAAGATTAATATTGGTTGAATCATCCTTTACATTATCCAACCAAAGAATGCATAATGACTCTGATTTTAACCCAGTGTAAAATCTCCAAAAGCAAAATTAAATTTCAAAGACAAACGTTGGTTAAGCACCTCTAAGCGTCTGATATGGATGCCTCAATATCATATTAGAAATATATGTTTTCTCATGGTAAATTTGTTATCTGCCTTGGTTTTTGATTACTGGAATGTGTCTGGAAGACAAATTTCATATTTGGGTGGGGAAAATGTGAAAACGTCTCTCTGGTGAATTGGTTTGAGCTTTAGTGACAGCTGTTAGTGGGCAGATCAGAGGATTGGAATGCTACTTTAAATTCCCTTGCAGATGCAGCAAAAACCCAAGGCAGGTGAGGCATCAAAGGTACCTCATGATCAATGGCATTTATTCCATTAACTGCCTCACATCTGTACTGTGCCTCCCATTTCTACTTGCCTGAGATGGGAACAGACGAAATCACCAAGGGCAGGTTTGCTAAGGGGAAGTAGGAGAGAATCTAAATCTAAAAGAGTGTAAGTCATCATTACATCTGGCTGCCCTCCCTTATATACAGTATTTATGTGGACACTTTGCGTCTTCTTCCCAAAGGATATAGCAGCTTAAATCTAGAGAAACCATGTCCAAAATTGGAATAATCTCAGCAAGCTAGTAGAGAAACTGACTGATGATCCCAGTGTTTTTCTGTCAGCAGAATTAAATATGCCTAATGTGAGAGAGGAGGGAAAAGATGAGTTTGTTTCTTAAGCAGGTGCTGCAAAGCTATGTTGAGGAACATGCACTTGTGGCTTTGCAACCAGCTGGAGAGGAGCCAATCCATATATCTTTCTTTGGAAATCCAGCTGTTCAGCTGCCTTCACGTAGAGGCCCCATAGACAGCTGAAGGAGCAGAGATCCAAACATCTTCACTCTTCACCATCAGCATTAACCCATCCTACAGGGACAAGCCTATGCTTTATGTCTAAATCACAGTTATTGCCCAGCTGCTAGATATGCTTAAGAAGCAATCCAAAGTGGAGTCACAGTTTGGGAAGATACCAAGTTAACACAGGATTCCCTCCCTCATCCCCACCCCGCACCCCCTTTATGGATTACTATGTCCAGGGATCTCAAGGGGTTTAAAAACAAAATGCCTATTTGCACATGTGCTAAAATAACCTTGGGAAACAACCCCACACAGCACAATGACAAGCTCAGTTATGAGATTTTGATTTAGACTGTCAAGTAAGTTCATTCCATCTGGAAGGAAGCAGAGCATGTATCAAATGTATAGGCTGTATATTAAGCTATGCTTAAACTATGAGTCCCGTCGAGGGCCTATTCCCATAATCGCAGCAGTGCGTGCTTGTAAATGTTCAATCCCAGATGTTCTTGTCCAGCTGCATTTACCTATATTGAATTCAGCCTGTTTACAATGTTCATATTTACTAAATCCTATAAATTATGTCTGCATAATACCTTGTGTTCCGTAAACCAGCTCAGTGAATTAACAACACAGCTTAATCAAGGCTCCAGTAAACTTGTATTTCCTGATTTTCTAGTGAGGGTGATAAACTCGTATCATGAAGCACAGAAGCTAAAAGTTTAAATTCAAAGAATAACATTTGTACTTGACATGATGCTTTTGCTGTGAAGGAAGCAAGCAACCTGTGATCCTAGGGTTATACGCAGCTAGACCCAATTTTCCAATTTTACTGCCAATGTCTGGTTACTGCTCATGTTGAGACAAAAGCTTGTGGAAGTCTAAAATTGGCTTAACACCACTTTCAAATAAGAAGTCCCAACAACAGCAATCTTTACTTTTTGTACCTCCCCCAGATAGATGACTCTGCTATTCAAAGCATTTTTTTTTTCAAATACATAGATTAGTGCTGAGCTCTGCAGAATCCCTCATTCAGTTTTAACTATGCATAAAAATCAAAATAAATTACCTAGAGGTTTAAAAAGTAGGGAAGGTGCTTGTCCAGGTATCAAGAAAAGTTTCTGTATGGGTGATGGTTCTTCTGAACACCATTTAAGAATCCTGGCTGTAAAAAGTCAATTTCCTTAGTAAACTTTGCTAGAGTCTCTTTTATTGTTTACTTATCAAAATGTTTATAATTTACCCTCTATCTGTGGATTTTGAAAGGTTTGAACAGTGCCAATGAAAAAGTTCAACACAATCCCAATAAACCAGAAAATATATGGCAGATCCCAAACTTTGCATCACACAGCTAGACAGATGTTTAAGTTGATTTTGGCATTTTTATCTACCTATGGAGTCCTTCCCAGGGGACCTGGTTTAGGCAGATCTTGTTGCTTGATGGTATTGAATATATCATCACAAGTTGTAAGTTGTTCCAAGTAAAGCTGTCTTTTATAATTGGTACTGGTTTTTGTCAGTGCCAAATTATTAGTGGTATATATTACGGTATATACAAAAATGTGAAATCACAGCTGCCAGTTCTTTAGTTGCTGTTGGCTTTCTGTGATTTCACATTTCTGTATATACACTAATAATAATAATCTCTTGTTACAAAGATGAACATTTTTCATTGTTTTGACACCACTGGCAACAGATTTCAATTTGTAATTGCAATTATTAGTGGCTTCAGGGTGCTTCATCCATCTTTTTAACTCCATTTTTTTAAATTTATTATCTGTTCACAACAATGTGAAGTAACAATAGCCAGTTTAGCTGGTGTTGGCCTTCATACACATCAAATTCTTTCCAAGAATCTAGGATGTCATAATGAATTGGCATATTATATGTTCCAATCCAAGCAGTGTGACCTTTTGCAATTGATAAATGGACATTTTGTCAATGTGCAAAATTTCTAAGTGCTGTCGAAAAGTTTTTGGTATGACACCAATAACTTTTGGTATGGTGCCAATAACCACTGGGGCCACCTTGGCTAATTTATGCCACAATCTTTTAATTTCTATGTTTGAACCTTGATACTTTGTGATCTTCTCGAATTTCCTATCCTCTGGTATTGCCTCAGCAATTATTCACACGTGTTTATTATTATTTAGATATTTTACTAATGAAGTTTAGTAATTCAATGAATGTGGAGAGATTGTCATAAGTTCCAGACAAAGTTTAGCATATTTCTTCCAATTCCCATAATAGAAG
The DNA here is from genome assembly GCA_023053685.1 of Diadophis punctatus similis. Classification (NCBI taxonomy): domain Eukaryota; kingdom Metazoa; phylum Chordata; class Lepidosauria; order Squamata; family Dipsadidae; genus Diadophis; species Diadophis punctatus. The sequence continues at coordinate 106,142,835 of JALIGW010000001.1, read as the reverse complement.
TAGTTTATACACATATTTAATTATTCTTCTAAAGCCAATAAGACTAGATCAAAGAATATTGTTCTCCAATATGATGGAGTTAGAGACAAGTCATTGCAGGATGCTAAGATGTCTGACTGCCTTCGCAGTGTTTATTGCTTTTTATACAGTTTTCCAAGCAGCAAAAGGTAGAAGAAAGTTTTTTTCGGTGAGTTCTCCTCACCAATCCTTAAGAACATCCTGTTGATACAACCTAGATGAGATCACATACCAGCCAGGGATAGTGTCCTACAACCTCCTGGCTGTATGAGCTGGGTGAGATCATGTAGGTATGAGAGGCCTGTTTGAGGTAGGCAGTTTGCTGTACACAACCTCCACATGGCCTCTATCTCTACACCAATATAGCATAATGGGATTCCTGTATAACTATATTGACCCACAGAAACTTGGTTCCAACTTTTCCAGTTTTGGAGACTGCAAACCAAAACGGCATGGATAGAAGAGAAAAATAAATGCCATTTCATCTAATGAAACCCAGCAGATGTTATCTGGCTTGGCCACACCCCTCCCTTCTTTTCAGACGTTGTTGGGTGGAATGTTCAGAATTCATGCACTGGGTGTGGTAACCCAGGAACTGACAAATAAAATAAGGTGACAAAGCATTTTCTTAATCCTTCTAAGATCCAACAATAGAGAATCAATATTCACAAACAAGAAATGCACCAAATAAAACCTCAGATTGATGAGTCACAGAGTTACAGATTAGGAAGCAGAAGCAACTGGCTATCAGTTGATGTTATAGGAGTCAGGGCCAATTCATTTGTCCCAGGGTCAAGGAATAATTAGGCAATGTCATTTCTTTAAAAAATTACAGGATGCTAAGTACCTTTTCCTTCATTCAAACTCTAGCTTTGCTGCAATGCCTTTCCTTAAGCTGCTCCCCAGCCCCCCCCCCTGATTCCTAGCCATAACAAATTCTCAATTTATCTTACAGAACTTCCTTAGGCTGTTTTTGTTCGTGTTCAGCCATTACCTTTTGTCCTCTCAACTCTCCTCATCCTTTGTTTTGTCCTTACAGTCAAATTATAGACAGTAAGGGATTTTTTTTACTTTGGGGAAGAAAAAGAGCCATGCTGAAGAAAAACATATACAAGAAAAAAATCCAGTTTTTTGAGAAGACTGTTCTTTGGCTTTTCAAATTCTGAAATGTCAGATTTCCATACATTTTCCTACTTGTACCTAACCATTGCAAACATGCCCTAACAACAGCTTTTTTTTCCTCCTGGGTCCCTTTGACAATTGTCTTCACCTTGTCCAAGTACAAGAAGGAGTCAGGCTTTCAACATTAGGATCTCCTGCTTCAACAGGAGTTTGGATTAGAAGACCTCCAAGGTGCCTTCCAACCAGTGGTGGGCTGCAACCAGTTTAACAACCAGTTTATTTATTTATTTATTTATTTATTTATTTATTTATTTATTTATTTATTTATTTATTTATTTATTTATTTATTTATTTATGAATTCTTCTGTGCCGCCCTACTCCCTAAGGACTCGGTTTGGTAATTGTGCGCCTAACGGGCTTGCGCGCAGCATTCAAAATACAGCAATTTGAAGCTCAGCTGCTTACCTTCTAAGGCAGCCCCAGTAAGTAGAACACCGGAGGCATGGAAATCAGCTGTGCCGTGAGAATCAGCTGAGTCAGAAAGAAGGAAATATAGGATAGGATAGCGCAGGGGCGGGTGGGCGGGGCCAGCTGATCATCAGAATTACCAGTTCCCCCAAACCGGCAGTAGCCCACCACTGCTTCCAACTCTGTTATCCTGTTCTGTTTTTTTTTTTAAATCCTGATCCATATCTCAAATGAGTAGTGTCCAACATCAGCTGCAAAATATGAAGAATCCGCTAAACTTCACCATTTTGTTAGAGGTGATGTAATGAGACTACTGATGGAAGGCATCAGAGAGGTGCAAACTTTCCCTTCAGTGCCCTGTTAACTTTGTCTATTATTAGGCTGTGTCTCCCTTAAAAGATGGATACCACATTTCTACTAGACACGTACAAGAAGAGTAGAACTCAATTTTTTTTAAAGCACAGGGTTTCCCTTTGCATTCCCTTCCCCAAATCCTTCCCTTCCCCAACACATAGCTATCCATATTAGCACAAAATGACACACAGTTGTGTCATTCCTCATCTTTCCTGGAAGGGTGGAAGCAATTGGTGCCAAAGTAAACAGAACCTATGGACTATCAAAATTATGCAACAGCATTGGACTGATCAGCGTGTCTCACCTAAGTGAGGGAAGGAAGGGGAGAGAAGTTCCAAATAGAAATGCTGCTTGTAACTCAGCTCTCTGTGTGATTCTATTCTGTTTCTTTCTTTTTTTTTCAGTTTTGTTTTATTCTGTTTGGGTTATGACAAAATGGGGTATAGCAAGGAGACTATACAAAGGAATGTAGAGATGACAGGCAGAGCCCTGAAGCTAAATCCTTCCCATTCTTGCTTCAGTACATGTTTTACCACTGGTTGGTGATGTGCAGAAGAACAACAGCTAAATCACAGGAAGCATCTATCACTTTGCTTATTATCTGTTTCATATATAAAATCAGGGCAGTACCGTTCGCAGTGAGTCAGACCAGATGCCATAGGAGGTAAGATAAAGTTCAGCAACAGCTACTTTCATGCCAGAATAGTATTCTGCTGACTCAATGATGGGTGTGTGTCAGTGGGGAAAGCCCCCCAGATCGTTCCAAAAGGATTAGAATAAGACTAATCCCAATATTATGAATGTAAAGCAATTGGGAGTTCTGGATGTAAACACACATGGATTGTGACTCATTTTCTACCAGCACTAGGCTACAAATCTCTTTCTCAAAGGTTTTCTTCCTTTGCAAATGAGGTCTCTGTTTTTTGTTTATTTATTCATTGCGTGTGATATTCTGAAATTTCTTTAGGATTTCTTTCCCATTTTTCTTGGTAGTGTTTCCAAGATTTTATTTTATTGATGGAAATGGAAAAGGGTGGCACTTTTGTCCTTTTCTGTTACATATTTGTCTATCCCTCTGAAACATCTCTGATTGGCCAAACTTCCAGGCTTCTGTAATAATTTCTCTAAACTTCAGCCAGCCTATATTTTATTTGAGTAGCAAATAAGTGATGTCTCTGAATGTATTTTATGTCTGCATATTTGAAAGCATGGGTTGGCTTAGGAAATCCTTCTTGTTTCCTACCAACAATGAAAGCATCCAGCATCAAACATTTCACTCAAAGCTGTAATACTGTACCCTAATGAACCAATTTCAAAAAAAAGTTTTTTCTTCACGTTACAGAAATAATGACTTTTACTCTAACTAGTTGCATTTTTGAGGTGGCAGTCAAATATTTTTGTATTCCGGTATATATTGAAACTGGCTCTTCCCAAACATATTAATGCTCCTGACATAACCTCTTGCTCCAGCTTGTAAAATGAGGGCAGTTCAAAACATGTTCAAGAATGTAAAATTGAAGACACAGCAGTCACTATAACTATAACTGATATAGTCTATATCAGTTGTATCTAAACCTTTAGCTTTGATCAGCTAAAGAACTTGATAAATCAGTGCAAAGCCTCTTTATGTTGGTGTACATGGTGCATCCATGTACACCAACAACAGTCAGAAGACACAATGAAAACCCCTTAATCTCGCAATACATGGACAAACTCAGATGCAATCTCCGCTGGGAAAGTAAGCATCCTAGACCAAGCTAAATCTATAAATGTGAGGGAATTCTTGGAAGCTTGGCAAATCAGCCATCAATAGATACATAGAAAGAAATCATATTTACACACCATTCAGAGATGATAAAGACTTAATCTTTATTAAAAAGAGATAATAAAAAAGCTAAGAAGGACACAAAAAACCCAGAACACGTCCCCTCCAGCAATCAACAGTCAGATAAGCAGGGATTAACATCAGGCAATCAAGTGGAAAACAATACCCTAATCAAGGAACTACTAAGGTGAAAACCACATCCCCATCAAAATGGCAGGGCATACTACTGTATATACAGTACTCACTTGCATTTGATGATGTACTTAGATGGGTAATGAAATATCTGCAAAACAACAACAACAACCAAGCTCAGAGAACACCAAGAACTCCACAGTTCAACACTGAACTACATATATTCTGTTCTATTGAAATTAAAATATGTTGCCTAACTAAAGATTTTCAATCAATTGCATTTTATGAATTATTTGATTAAGTAATGGTCATATATGGACCAATTATAGTTTAAAATCAATATATCCCATAGTTGCCAATGTCCCTTTTGGATTAGCCACACAGAATGAGTTCCCATATCTTACTTTATTTGTTGATGCCCAAGACCAAAAGAAAATAAAACAATACACTGTAGAGTATAAAACAAGACAAATTGATGACAGAATTCCAAGGCCACTATAGGTAACCCCTCTGTTTAATGATGATCACAGTATCTTCTGATGGTAATCATCAATCAAGCAAAACTTCACTATATTCCTAGAAAACTCTAGGGACAAGCATTCAAAGAAGAAGCATGTAATTATTGTATCTGAGAACCCATACAGTACAAGGAGGAACATACATTCAGTGCCTCTGACACAGTAGTGAGGATAATGTAGTAAGATGTAGCTTCCTTCCTCTAATGTTGATGAGAGTTCACACATCAGTGTCTTGAGTCAGCAAAATTGTAGTGGCCATTGCATAGGAGATTTGGACTGATCTACATGTGACGGTTAATGACTCCTATGGTCTCAAAACAAGAAGATACAATATCACTATTCTTGATCAAGTCCATGAGACTTTCTATTAAACAATATTTTCTAGAACATAAAGTAAGACCACCATATCTGGTGTGCAATAGTATAGACAACAACTAAATAGCAGCAGAAAATTACCATTTTCTATATTCCTCTGCTATAATGTTGTGGTTGACCAGAATTTTGCAGCTCAAATATTATAACCCTTTATGAATAGCTTCTGGTCCTTAGCCTGCTTTTCTTAGCAGAAATCTCCCTTCTCAATTAATTCCTGCTTCTGTTCTTCCTGAGATCTTCCTTAGCTTTTGAAACAGTGGCTTCTTCTTACCTTCTTAAATGATTAGGAAAACATTTCATTTGCTAAAGTATAAGTAGCACGCATGGAACTAATCAGATGTATTGCTTTTGTAAGTGAACAGTCAATATGGTGCTCCAACAGAAATAAGCTTGGCCCTTTTGTTAAGCTCATTGGCCAATCCTGTCCAAACATATGTAGTAGCACATTGATTAAGGTTTCTACTACTCACGCTCTGGAAAGCCTGCAATATTTCCGTATTAGCTTTATGGTTACCCAACTTACTTACTATTTATTACTATTTGCAACATGCTTTGAACTATATAGAACTTAGATGGAAGCAGCCAGTATCTATATAAGATGCTTGTAGATCATACCCTGTTGCTACTTTTAAATGGCATCCATGTAGTTTTCAGATCTATGTAGTTTTCTCAACAATGATATGGAAGCGGTTTGTCATTGCCTTCTTCTGCAGGGGTTTTTGTTTTGTTTTGTTTTGCTACGCAGTGTCATCTACATTCTTGGAATTTCTGGAGATCCTTCATCCAATTATGCTTCGTTTCCAAGCTCAACCTGGCTATCTGGGCAGACCTGGTGAAATGGAAAGAAATGAAGATCTCCGACTATTAATCTTGGATGTGGCTGATGCAATCCTCTGAAAATTGCCTCCCAATTATAATATTTAATGTAATGGGAATTATTTTGGAAGTACTTAGATGCTAATTTCGAGCTGTATTATTATACTATATTATTGAGCATAATAAAATGCTTGAAAAGATGGTAAGTTTCTATTATTGTACTATCAAATGATACATTTTCCATAGCTTAGTTTCAAACTAGAGCTGGTGGTTAATCTAACTTTCTTTCTTTCTTTCTTTCTTTCTTTCTTTCTTTCTTTCTTTCTTTCTTTCTTTCTTTTCTTCTTTTTTCTCTTTCTTTCATTTTTTCTATCTTTTTATCTTTCTATCTTTATTTCATTCTTTCTCTCTTTCCTTCCTTCCTTCCTTCCTTCTTTCTTTCTTTCTTTCTTCCTTTCTTTCCCTTTCTTTCTTTCTCTCCTTCTCTTTTAATTGTAGAATCAATGGATTACTTAGTTAAAAAGAGATTAAGTCTTTAAATTCTTCAATTGCTTGACAGACAACACAACAACAACAGCATTAAGTTCTAATAGATAATCCACCATTTCCACCTGTCAGTCTTTTTTAGTTCAGCCTTGCCTCCAGGGCCTGCATATGTCATGGCATCTGGAGACAGACTTTCACACAGCTAAGGAAGAAGGACGTTTCTGAGAAGTCCATTGAACCTGAAAGGACTGAATCAGAGGTGGGATCCTACCTCTGATTGCCGGTGCGGTTAATCGCTGACTTCGCGGCAGAGCCGAAGACTCTGCTCGAGCCTGCTCCCGTTCGCGGAGCAGGAGCATTCCCCGGGCGCTTTCCCCGCCCGCATGGATGCCGCCCATGGCGTTCTTTTGCCCTCCACGCATGGCCCCATGCGCAGAGGGCAAAAGAATGCAATTGGCGGCATCCATGCAGGCGCGGAAAGCGCCCGGGAAAGGCTCCCGCTCCGCGAACGGGAGCAGGCTCGAGCAGAGTCTTTGGCTCTGCCGCGAAGTCAGCGATTAACCGCACCGGCAATCAGAGGTAGGATCCCACCTCTGGACTGAATGTGTCCCAGTTGTGGAAGCGGTCAGTGAACTAATTTCTAAAATCTGCATTAGGACCACAATGTCCCTCTTGGCTCTAAAGGTAGTTGAATAAAACAAGTAATTTCTTCAGGTGCTAAGCAATGCAAAGAAACTGTTTCTATGTAGCATATGAATGTATGTAAAGGCTACATCTACATTTTCTGTATAGCAACATGGAACTTTCCCACATGCACAAATTGGCAACGATGGCTTGAGTCTACATTGAAAAGTGATACTGTGGACATTCTCTCATGATGCCAGGAGTCTGTGAGAGCTGGATGGGGAAGAACAGGTTGCAGCTGAACCCTAATAAGATGGAGTGGCTGTGGGTGGGAGGTCCATCTGCATTTGGCAGTTCATCATCTTTGGCCCTGGATGGGGTTGCATTATCCCAGACAGATTCAATTAGTAATCTAGGGATCCTCCTGGACTCCTAGTTCCTGCTCAAAAGAACAGGTAGCAGCTTTGGCTAGGACAGCCTCTGTTCAACGTTATGTTGTGCTTCAGTTATGCCCTTTCCTGTATAGGGAGGCTTTTCGCTCAGTAATTCATGCCCTGATCATTTCTTGTCTGGACTACTGCAATGTGCTCTACATGGGGATACCTTTGAAAAGTATCCAGACGCTTCAGCTGGTACAGAAAGTAGCTATGTGAGCAATTTTGGGCAACCCCCCCCCCAAGAACAGCACACATACTACTGTGAACTGCATTGGGTGCCAGTTTGCTTCTGGATCCAATTCAGGGGTGGGTTCCACTTACCTTCGCCACTGGTTCGCATCGCGACATTTCACCCATGCACGCTCATTACGCTTGCGCGCACACATGCCCTCACACAATTTGGATTCCGCGCATGCTCAGAAGCAAGAATTAGCCAGAAACACAGCTGAGGAGCTCATCAGCTGTGCTTCGGGCAAAGAAATAAAGGTCATAATTCACCCACAGGCAGGTGGGAGGGACCTTTTTCAAGGGGAAAAATTTGCACAAAATCCCAAAAAAAGATGGCGGCGCACTCGGAATGGCACCGACAGTGACATCACCAGTGGGTCACTACCGGTTCGGGCGATCCAGTCCGAACCGTGAGAAACCCATCCCTGATCCAATTCAAGGTGCTGGTTATGGCCGTTAAAGCCCTAGATGACATGGGGCTAGATTACCTGCAGAGCCCATCACAGAGAGGGGGTAAGTTACGGAGTCTGTTAGTTAATGAACTTCAGCTGGTGAGACCCAGGAAGACTGCCTTCTCTGCTGTGGCCACCACTCTTTGGAATATTCTCCTCTCAGAGATGAGGTGGGCCCCCACTCTCCTGGCTCTGCTGCCTCACTTGGGGCACACAACCACAGGGGTTGGTTCATTCCTTAAAAGCCCTCCCCTGCCTTTTTAACTTTAATAATTTTATTACTGCTTTAGCTGCCTCCAGCTGGAGTATATTTATGTGGTTTTTACATTTTAATTCTGTATCTTCCAGAGTCTCTCTGTAAGTGAGATGGAAGTTCTCCAAATCTGATATATAAATAAAGGAGGGGATGTGTCTTCACTTCATGTCTGAGGATGATTACTCTTCCCTGCCCATTTCTATTCCTTGTTTTTTATTATCCAATGTCTGGCTGTGGTGTGCATTTTCTTCACCGTCTGGTGAAAAGGTTCCACAATTTCAGTTTTTTCACACTCACAATTTCTTTCCATAAAATGAAAGCCAAAAAAATAACTATTGGTAAATGTTACCTAAATGCAGAAAGAAGAAAAAGGGAGAGAAATAAAACTAAATGTAACATTAAACCATTCTTTCCTCCCTATCTTTCCAAGTTTTCACACATTGTGTGAAAGATGAGATACAAACAGGGACCACATTATGGAGATGGGTAACCCTACGGTTACCTCTAGTTTACTTCCCACGTCACTTTAATTTGCCCTACTTTTCTGGCCTTAAGGTGGCTGAAGGCAGAGAGGTGTTTTGCTTAGAGTCAATTAAGCTCACCCAACCAGGCATAATTTATCTCATAGAACTGTTGTGATACTAAAATGGCATCTGCATTTGAAAGAGAGAGGAATATTTTGATTCATTCTGAGGAATGTTGTCTGGCAGGTTATCACTGCAATACATACATGCACATGCACGCGCGCGCACACACACACTTATTAGTCTTAGTTTCTATATTGGAAAACTGTGGATAAAGTCATTGATATAGCAATAGCACTTAGACTTATGTACCGCTTCATAGTGCTTTACAGCCCTCTCTAAGCGGTTTACAGAGTTCAGCATATTGCCCCCAACAATCTGGGTCCTCGTTTTACCCACCTCGGAAGGATGGAAGGCTGAGTCAACCTTGAGCCAGTGAGATTTGAACAGCTGAACTGCTGAACTAGCAGTAGCCTGCAGTGCTGCATTTAACCACTGCACCATCTCGGCTCTATGGTTCTAGGCAATTTCTAGCAAAATTGCTAGAAAAGCCTGGTGATCCTAATTTTGATCCCTTGCTTGCATGACATGAGGGGGGGGCAGGGGGGTTTCTACTTACCTTCCCTACCAGTTTGCATCATGTCAGAAGTGCCCGTTTTGCGTCACATCGGGGAAATGACCATCTGCGCATGCGCAGAGGGTTCTTTGCCAGCCGCTTTCGAGGAGCGGTGATCGGAGGACCAGTTCGGGGGTGTGGCCAGTGGCCCATCACTGCCAGTTTGGCGAGCGGGGGCAAATTTCCGCCACCAGTTCGGGCGAACTGGTCTGAACCGGCAGCAACCCAGCACTGGGGGTGGGGGTAAAGAACCAGGTCATTCATTATTATACATACTTTAAAAAAAAACAACCTAGAATAAGGGCTGGACTTTGCTAAGGATGGGAATAAGGCAATGGGAGCAAGCAGATTTATTGTAAATCAGTCTTGTGAGTTTGTGTGTGTTTGTGCACACATGTGCACTAGCACATGGACACATATGCATGCATGTATGCACTTTTGAGTCAGTCCTGATTCCTGGCAAATCTGGGTGAATTTCACAGACAAGTCCGTGAAGCTGAGGACTGGAAACATAAGTTTGCTTGCTGTTAAACCAGTGGCTTAACCATTAGATCAAATTGTATCTAAGAAACCAAAACATTTCTGGGTTATTAAGCAGGACAAAGGCTTCTCTTGGCCAGCAGAGCCTCACTTTACCTCCTGTTCCTTGCCACTCCCCATCAACCTTCCTATTATTTCTAACTGCTCTCTTCCAGTTCTGTGCAATGCCTTCCTTCTTTTGTTTCATTCCCTCTTAAGCTGCTTTCTCTGATTTCCACTCATGTCTCATCTATCCAATGGTTACTTCCACCCTTTCCCTTGATAGTTTTCTTTTCCTGCTGCATTTGAAATTAATTATTTTCTCTTCTCTCTTCTCTCTTTTCCATTGAAGCTGTCCCTTCTGATTTCACTTCCAGCCACTTTCTACCAACTCACCCAATGCCTTTTTTGTTAATTGTGGTTTTGTTTTTCCTCCACTAATTTCTCCTCAGATCTCTCTGTCTTGAGCCTCTACCTTCTCCCTTAGGCCTTTTTATCCACTTGTTTTCCTGCCTTGTTTTCCTCCCCACACTGCATTTTGCTTCTTTGAAATGTTCTCTTTCATTGGAATGTGTAATGGTATGTGGGAATGACCTTGGGAGAAGGGAGGAAGAACAGCAGCTTAAACAACTGTCATGCAAAAGACATCTCAGCCCACAGAAGGATGAGAAGTGTCTCGGAAGAAAATTTCCTTAATTTTCTGGAAATGAAAAGTAAAAGGAGGGGAGAGGTGCTTTCAGAATTGCAAGATCAGTCCTTCAAGGTAGTCCTTCATGCACAAACTATGAATATATTAATTGTTCATTCCCGGCTCTCTGGAACCAGCTACCTCCAGAGATCCGGACCACCCCCACCCTATTGGCCTTCTGAAAAGCGGTCAAGACCTGGCTCTTCCTGCAGGCTGAAGGCCGTTGATCTCACAGCTATAATTGGAGAGATCTGGCCATGAGAGCATATGTATGAGTTTTTAAATCTGTTTTTAAATCTATTTTAACTGCTTTTATATATTTTTTGTATTTGCAATTGCTGTTAGCCGCCCAGAGTCCTTTGGGAGTTGGGTGGCATACAAATGCAATAAATAAATATTAACACTACCTCTATTGTAAGGTTACAATAACAGAATTTGAAAGACTGAAAGTACATATTTCCCCTCTCATCTTTACTGTCTAAGAAATTAGGGAAAGTTCCTTCTGAGTTGTTTGCCATGTCCTTATTCCTTCTGCAGGATGAGCTGCCTCTTATCTGACAGTTGCCTTGTCTGTGGCTCTACTTCCTGTCTCCCAAGCTCATTCACACATACCATTTTACAGAATGTTCTTTGACAAGACAAAGGGAAAACTGCAATTTTTTGGTACACCAATAGATGGAACTAAAGAACAGGGTTAGTGCCCTCTACTGATGAAAAATAAAGTTTGAGGATTTTAAAAATAGTATTACAAAATTACAAGAAAAAATAATAAATTCAAAATAACTTTAGGCACACCTACTCTGGCATATGATGGATACCATACTACCCAAAGGCTGGTGTTGACTTCAATTTATATGTGCCTGCAATACAGGAAGGCATAAGATAACGTCAAGTCTTATTTCCAAAGTTTAAAAATACAATTACCAGTTTGGGAATTATAACCTACCCTAGACATTTTGTTTGTCTTGAGAACAAAATATGAAGATGCCTGTCAACTTCTGCAGAAGAGGTGCCTGGACTGGCCATTGGGTAAAATATTGCACTAGTCTTCAGGAAAGCAGCTCCATTGACAGAGACTCCAATATCTCTGTCTTTAATCCAAAGGAATTTCTTGGCAAAAGGTTCTGGAAATATTGCCAGAAATTTGTACAATGGTACCTTCCTTCTCACACATTCAGGAACTGTTGCCTGATCTCTTTATGTCTAACAGTTGGGTCAACCCTGTAGACCAGTGTTTCCCAACCTTGGCAACTTGAAGATGTCTGGACTTCAACTCCCAGAATTCCCCAGCCAGTGAATGCTGGCTGGGGAATTCTGGGAGTTGAAGTCCAGACATCTTCAAGTTGCCAAGGTTGGGAAACACTGCTGTAGACCAAAGATAGAAAACCTTGGTTTCCACTGTAACTTCAAATAGTTTTATCTTTGTGCTTTCCACTTAAGGAATCCCAGGAATTTCAAGACAGTGAAAATATTAAAGTTATCCAACAGAGGAATCTTAAATTTCACTGAGCATTGTTCCCAAGTTTCTTAGAAGAATCCATGACAATTAAGTCAATCCAAAAGGCAAATAGCACTTCGCCCACAAAGATGTAGTTATTTACGTCTGACTGTTCACTCCAGTACTTTTTCCCCAGGGTGAAGATACATTTTCAGTAGCAGACCCAACTACTTCTATAGATTTCTTTAATGTTCATTCTACCAGGTAGATCAGGTAGACTAGGTAGAGTCAATAGAAAGAAAGGCTAAGGTTAGTTTTCTTGAGAATAGCTATTATAACAGAATCTTGCAAGTCCAGTGGTGCTATACTTTCTTTTCTGTTGGGCCCAGCACAAGAACAGAACAATCCAAGTCAAGTTCAGTTTTTATTCGCTTACACCATATCGACAAAATCTTGCCAGATTAAACCCAATGTATACACCCTGGTTGATTCTAGGGAGTGGCTATCCTAAATCTCTTTTTTTGCTGTCCCTCTCCTGGAATGTCCTCCCTCCTTCCTGGAAAACTGCTGCTTCATTGTAGTCCAACCAGGGGTGGGTTGCTCTCTAACTTCGCTGCTGGAGCCATGCGCGTGCATCTTCACGCTTCGGGAGGCGCGCTCGCTACGCGCATGCGCCCCCTCGTGCGATTTTGCTTCTGCGCATGCGCGGAAGCAAAATCGCGCCGAAATCTCGTGAGGGGACACGTGCATGAGATTTCAGCATGATTTTGTTTCCGTGCATGCGCAGAGGCAAAATCTCGCCAAAATCTTGCACACACATGCGTCTCCTAGCGAGATTTCGGCATGATTTTGCTTCTGTGCATGCGTAGAAGCAAAATCGACCCAAAATCACCGAAAAAAATGGTGACGCACACGGTGGACCGGCAGAGAGGGCTCCGGAGCGGTTGTGCAATCGGCCGCCCCCTACCAGAGCTGCGCACCGGGCAGCTTCAGCAGGAACCCACCTCTGAGTCCAACACATCACTTCCCCCTTTCTAGACACAATTCATCATGTCCCCCTTCTTATACTCATAAGAATTAGGGAGGTGTCTCAGGCTATTCTGCATATTTTCTGTTGGGAACGTTTGGTATGTTTTCCCCTTTGTCATTTTGATAATGGAACTTGCTTCTATCCCCATCAAGGTAATCCGCTCTTACTCTCTACATCTAACCATTGCTACAGACAATGATTAGGGGCAGCAACTGCAACTAGCTTAACTTCTAAGTTCCATTAATCAAAATGAGGCATTCCTTTGGGGGCAGGGATGGAAGGGAGTAAAGACTAATTGAGACAAATCACATAGTAGGATTAATTGCAGAGTCTTTCAAAGTTAAACCTTCCATCAACATCAGAAAAGTTTATGTGAAACACTTAGTTAAAGAAATCTCATCCTGAAAAGCTTATGGGAATTCTACTACCTCTTATTAGAATTTTGAGTTATGCATTGGTGATTTACTCATGTCTATATACTGATTACGGTGACTGATTCTGCATTTTTTGTTCCATCATCAGCATTTATCTCCCTATGTTCCTTATCCTAACAAGATAACATTGTCTCTTCACTATTGCTAACTTATCATTTCCAAGTTCTAAGAATGTTCTATTGCCTGATAATTCTTTTATATTAGTCCCTCCCCTCCCCGGACTGATTTGAAAACTGTGTTTGAAAGTATTTGGGTGTAGATGACTTGTTAAAGGGATCCATGTGACGCACTCAAAGTCAACTTAACTATGTCATTCAGATAATGACTCTGCTCAGAATTAACAGGATCAATAGATCATAAGAAATGAACATAGTTGGCAATTGTGCTCAGTAAAGATAAAGCAAAAACCTTTTTCATACTATGAATTTCTAAGAGATTCATAGAAATATAGACTTCATGGGTTATAAAAGTCTATTTGGAACATCAAATCCAGCCTGCTCTTAATGCAAGAATTCATACTAAAGTATTCCAGGCAGATAACAATTAGATCCCTGCTTGAATATTGCATCTGAAGAGACTCCAATCATCTCTACTCAGCAACTAGATTCACTGCTCTACTGTTAGGAAGAATACCAACACCAAACACCCTAAGTTTAAATAGGAATTTGCCTACCTGAAACCCAAGACTATTGTTTGATATCCTCAACTTGGAGTGATGGAGAAGACATTTTTAATTAATTTATGTGACATTCTTTCAGGTATTCAAAAAATGCTACAATATTCCCTTCTTAGTCTTCTCTTCCCAAAGCTATACATTCCAGTTCTTTGGGGCCTCGTTTCATAGTTTTTCACTTTCTTTATCATCCCTGATGCTCTTTTTTTTTTAATCTATTCCAGACTGTCTAAGTACTTGAAGCAGGGCCTAAGTAATGCAAAACAAAATGGAAATAAGCAATAGCAATATATTCCTGGATACTATTAACCATCCATTTGCTTTAGCATTCTGTCAGTACACAGTCCCTCTTCAATATCTTACCATAATAAGAGATAGCAAAACCCAGCAGCCTTGTACATGGAATTTTTATTTTCAACTACTTTGAAGCATAACTGTTGATGAATCTTTTGGCACAACATGGTGTTTTTGAGTCCAGAAATATCCATAAACATCTTCTTTGGTACTTGTCAAGTCCCATGCCCCTTTGACATTATTTCTAAAGCTTCTTCAAATTTAACCAAATGCATGAGAAGACACCCTGCTGACAATAAAATACCGGTTTCTGGTTCCAAATACCCCATGCAATTTAGCAGTTAATTTGTTGGACTAGCACTGGGAAAGTCTATGTTTTCATCCATCTTCATCTTTAGAAGCTCATGAGGGTGCATGTGGGCCAACTGCTTGCTCTTCACCCAACATAACTCACAGCTTTGTGAAGAGAGGAAGGAAGGAAGGAAGGAAGGAAGGAAGGAAGGAAGGAAGGAAGGAAGGAAGGAAGGAAGGAAGGAAGGAAGGATCACGCCAAAAAAAATTAGGAAATAAAAATGGTTGTGAATGCAGCCCTGTGTTTTGTTAAAGGGGGGTGCTAGCAGAGTAGAAAAACATAAAGCTGGGGCAGTAGAAAATGTCCTAGCACAGAATGGGGAAAATGTTTTATTTATTTACTTATTGCTGGAATTTACCAGAAGGACATAGTGCCCAAGGTCACTCAGTGAACTTCTCTGGCAGTGGGTGGTCTAAAAACTGAGTTTCCCCATTCCAATTCCAGCACCTTACCAACTCTGTGAAACTAAAGGAATATAGTACCATCAGTCAGGATGCTTCCTGTTTTCAGATGTGAAGAGGATGCTGCTTTAGTTCATTAAAAATGGGCAAATATCATTTTTACACACTAAATCATTTGCCAAATTATCGTATTAAACTCATAAGCAGACTAACTCCTTATCACCGCTCTTTGGTCATCTTTCAGATTTTATTTCTTTAGAAGAAATGAGAGCATAGAAAAATGTGTAATTCAAAGGGAGCTAAGACTGAAATCTATATTGGCTGCAGACAGATATTCAACAGACAGCATATTGGAATACTGCTCCATGTATCAAACATGTTGGACAATCAATATGTGGCAATAATTTGATCCTTGCTCCATCTGATTGTAATATTGTAATCATTTCAAGATTAGTTACCTTCTATTTGGAATAATAAGAAAAATGTTGGTCAGTCTTTATACATTCTCTTCTGGATAATTCAATTGCATAGAATAATTGGATGCTACCTCTTTCTGAAAATGTTCAGATCTTATTAATAGGTCAAGCATTTATTTTACCACTGTCCTTACCCCAGTTTCTTTATATAGACTCCAAATGTTTTTTTCCCTTTCATTAAAGTTGTATGTTATCTTATTTTTCCAGTATTAGGAATACTTTCTGTGATCTTCACGTACTATAGCCCTTTCACAAATACTAGGTTTCCACCTTACCTAGAGGTTTATTGAACAGCCAGGAAGGAATATGTGAAAAATAAAGTGAAAATTAAAGCACAGACATTTCCTTAGCATTGTTAAGCATATAAATTCTTGATTCCCATCAAATAAATTGGTACAGACTGTAAGTTGTTTCTTTTGAGGCTTGGTTCTCACAAAAATGCCCACCCCTACCCCCAGCATGACCTTCTATGACCTCTTGGATTTATTCCATATGTTTAAGCCTTTGGACTGATGTTCAAGCACTTTTTCATTCATTATTGGAAATCATAACTTTTTTCAACATTTCAGGCATTGCTGCTGTACAAAAGTATGAAAGACCCACTCCTGGAATCCAGAGATCTGTTGCTAGACAATTGATATTACAGAGTTGGATTTTTTTCCCTTTGGTTCACTCCATATAGATAGCACACCAGAAGTTCTCCAAACCTGTCTAAGAACTAACATCTGAGTTTCTCACAATGCTTAGGAAATTGTCATGCTGTACCAAGAATCAGCAACTTATTTAGTATTTGGACACTGTTATATCATCTCATACTTGACTCAGCCTTCCATCCTTCCGAGCTGGGAGCATTCCAAAAATGAAGACCCAAATTGTTGGGGGCAATATGCTAACTCTGTAAACCACTTAAAGAGGGCTGTAAAGCACTGTAAAGCAGTATATAAGTCTAAGTGCTATTGCTATTGCTACTGTAATTCTATGGCGTAAGCATTCCACTGCTGAAATATATCTCTAATCGTGCAAGACTACTGGAATTTATCTCAGCATGCAAAAACTGATGAGATTTGAGGCACATGGTGAGGAAAAAAATGGGAGGATTAAAGGCACCAAATCAACCAGAAACACTGTTGATTTTGGTGGCTAGTAAGCTCCCATAAGAGGTTCAAGGGTATCTGGGGCACTGAAATTCCGATTCATAGACAGGGCTACCAAATTTGGGTAAAAGAAATCTGGACGGCTTATTGATAAAAACCATTGTCTCTTTTCTGCTTTTTTGTGGCCACTTGGATTTTTACAGCTTTATTCTGTTACTGGTATTAGACCAGACTAGGAAACCAAAGTCCTGCAGGTTAATGGTACTTCTATTATAAAGTTATAGTAACAAAATTTTTCAGGTTTGAATGTGCTTCCCCTTTCCCTCTCTCCTCTTATCTTCATGAAAAATAGGGAGGGTCTTGTCCAAGACATTTTGTCAAGGTTACAGTTCTGCCCTAGACTCAGGTTTCCTTTATCTGACCATTGTCTTGGTAGTGTCTCCTACATCTGTCCCTCAAGGTAACTCCTTATACCCATTACACTTACACACAGATGGACTAATAGTTTGACTTGCTATGAAAAGCCTCTTAAGTTTTCTTTGCTAGGGATAATTCGATTAATATTCATTGTCCCAAGAACTTACTGTAACTGTTCAAAAACAGCCCAGTCAATAACGGTATTGGCAGTTGGTATCTCCTAATGATACTTATTAGTGAAAAGAGCTATTCAGTGAATCACAAGCAAGTGTATTCCAGCTGATAGGATTTTGTCATATGCTCCAATAACTTGAGGAGAACATTTAATGAGGCTGATAGGGCTCTGAAATGCACTTCAAACTAAAGAGAACTCTTTCCTTAAAAAAAAGAATCTCCTTAGCTGAGCAGTAATCAGGTTTTCCAATGGCAAAA
Source organism: Diadophis punctatus similis (assembly GCA_023053685.1). Taxonomy (NCBI): domain Eukaryota; kingdom Metazoa; phylum Chordata; class Lepidosauria; order Squamata; family Dipsadidae; genus Diadophis; species Diadophis punctatus. The sequence continues at coordinate 106,125,336 of JALIGW010000001.1, read as the reverse complement.
TTTCAGAATACACCACTGCAGGCATCCCTCAGCTGAGAACAGCCTGCCTCTGTATGTCATTTATGCCAATCTTGAACTCCAGGCCTTTAAAACCTGGTGTGGCTAAAGAAAGCTCTTTTGGGAGTCACCACAATTAATCAGTGGCAATCACGTTTTGTTTTGATGTAGTAATTGCTGCCAGACTATCAGGGCTTAGAATTGTTGGTACGCTGCCTGGCATGAACAGAATGCCAGAGGAAGATTACATCATGCTAAATTATACTACTTGTCTAGATTTGCCAAGTATAAATTGTATTATTAGTGACATGGTTACTTAGGGATTTTTACACTCTGGGTTTTACAGAGCACTCAGCAATTTTCTTCCTTTCCTTTCCTCCCTGCCCATCCTTTACTGAGCCTTGTACTATAGCTTGTAAATCAATGTAGGTATAGCTTAGTCAGCCCCAATCAAGTACCCTCCAGAATTCAGGGGTCTCCAACCTTGGCAACTTTAAGCCTGGCAGACTTCAACTCCCAGAATTCCCCACCGAGCGTTGCTGGGCAGAATGCTGGGAGAATTCTGGGAGTTGAAGTCCGCCAGGCTTAAAGATGCCAAGGTTGGAGATCCCTGCTCCAGATTACAACTAAAAATCCCAATGAACATGGATGGAGGTAGTTGGTTGTAGCAGGGCAATCTGGTTAACTAATACAAACATAGCTGCTTACTTTTTCAACTTGTATCTTTTGACATTAGTGCGCATGAGGTAGGAGCAGAATGCTGGAAAATTAGACTTTCAGCCCTCCAGATTTTCTCCCCCCTCTCAACTTTAAATGCTCCTAAGAAAGACAGTGACTGGAAAAAGGAGAGGAGGCATCACTGCATTACAGCCGTCAGCCACACAGATTCCCTCTTCCCAGGGGTGAAATCCAGCAGGTTCTGACAGGTTCTGGAGAACCGGTAGTAGAAATTTTGAGTAGTTTGGAGAACCGGTAGCGGAAATTTTGAGTAGTTCGGAGAACCGGCAAATACCACCTCTGGCTGGTCCCAGAGTGGGGTGGGAATGGAGATTTTGCAATATCCTTCCCCCAGGACTGGGGAGGGAATGGGGATTTTGCAGTATCCTTCCTCTGCCATGCCCACCAAGCCACGCCCACCAAGCCACACCATGCCTACCAAGCCACGCCCACAGAACTGGTAGTAAAAAAAATTGGATTTCACCACTGCCTCTTCCCATATTTTCATCATTCACTTGGAAATTTCTCTGGTACACAACACAACTACCGGGGGACTTCCACATTACAAGCTTCTCTTCCATCACTTCTTCAGACATTTTTGGAGAGGGGGGGAAATGCTAACTCTTTTTAAAAATTGATATTTGGGTAGTTGGACAGTACCTGTAGATTCCTTGCCATGGGCTCCATGTTTTTCTACACTTTGTCCCCAGACCATGCTGCATTGATGTGAGATGAAAAGTTATTGCATGTACTGCAGTTAAAGGACCATGAAATAATATCATGAACATAGGAAGACCGGCCCTCTCAGAGCACAATCCAATCCAGATGAGACAAAAAAAGTAATAATCATTTATCTGCAGAGCACGTCATTCAATAAAATAAGCCCATGATAGTCTCTGTTTATTTATTTATTTATTTATTTTGGTTTTCTTATATGCCGCCCTACTCCCGAGGGACTCAGGGCGGCATACAGCAAAGAAAATACAAGAAACCAGCAATAAACATAATTAAAATCGAATACAAAAATTAAAAATTCCAATGTTAAAAAACATCCATCAACCAAACATACCCAGGGGAGAGCTCAGATGGATTCGTCTCTAACCCCCTGCCTGCAGGAAAAGCCATGTCTTAACGGCCTTTCGGAAGGCCATCAGGGTGGGGATGGTTCGGGTCTCTGGGGGAAGTTGGTTCCAGAGCGCGGGGCCCCCACAGAGAAGGCTCTCCCACTAGGGCCCGCCAGCCGGCATTGCTTGTTCCAGGATACTCCACATATTTAATTTGGAAATTAATGGGTACTACCCAGCAAGATAGTTCCTTTGGTGTAGAGCAGTGGTTCCCAACCTTTTTGTGATCGAGTACCACTTGGAGGTCCCGTACAGTCGCCACGTACCGCCTGGTTCCAGAGAAACTAAATTCGATCAGATATCACTTTATTTCCATAATTGTACCGTTCCTTTTTTGGCCCCGCGCATCCAGCAACTGGATTCTCGGGCCGCTGGGACCAGGTGGGTGGTGTGTGGCAACAGTTGTAAATTGTTGCCAGATTATCTTGTGTTAGGCAGTAAACATTTTTGTGAAGTAAAAAATAACTAACTAAAAATCGTTCATGACCCCGAAAGTGTTCGCGTACCACCTGGAAGGCCCTCGCGTACCACTAGTGGTACACGTACCACAGGTTGGGAACCACTGGTGTAGAGAAATGGTACCATTTGCTCCAACCTTCACTCAGAGCTGCTGAACTGCTATTTCAAAACTGATTAGCCAACACTTACTGAGCTAACTTGATTGTTAGTCTACATATCTAGCAAATCTTTTTCTTGCAATGCATTTAGTGATATATTTGCCAAGGATTTTTTTCCCTTTGCTTTGTTAGTGAACAAGTTAAAAAAGATTCATGATTGATTTAATCATAGGAAAATAGTAGTGATGAATCTATGGAAATTTAAAGTTGCAAAAAAAATTTAGTTTTATTTCAGAGTATGTATATAGAGATTGTTATGGAATCACAGTATTCATTGTTTAAGTCTGGCTTCTATTAATTATATCATACTGAATGCAAACTACATAGGATATCATGATATCTTGTAATATGTAATAATCGCCTATGAGCTAGAGCAGAGCAAAGCAAAAAATGTTACTTATTGGTACATTCTAGAAGCAAAAGGGAGCTAACCATCTGCCTGTGACATCTATTTTATGGCTATTATTTTGCTCTACTCCATGAGGAATAAAATTGAGCTGAGTCTTGGGTTCTTAGTAACTCATAAAACAAAATGCAACAAAGGCCACAGCAGTTTGTCAACCATTTAATACCAGGTTCACCTCATCGCTATAATATGGCTTGTATCAAGCTGTACCACAAAGCAATAATTCACAATACTGCTTACACCGTACTGCAGCCATGATTAAACCAATCAATTAGTCAGTGATTATCATCCATTTCTCTTTTCATCAAACAAGAAACTTCTCTAAACAGATTGGTCTTACTAACTGTGTTGAATTGTGCTCGGCAGTTTTAAAAACTTTGCTTTTTAAAACACACACACACACACACACACACACACACACACACACACATACACACACACACACTCCTTTCGAGAAAAAGACACCGCTTTTCTATTTTATCTTCAGGGCGATTAAGGCTGAAGTCTGAATCTTTGTTGACATTGTTTTGAGCTTTTTCATTGTTGGAGGTACTGGAGGGTGACTTTGCTAGCGGTGGTGTTCTCCTTCTACGTTTTTGCATCTCTCTGAAACCTGACTGCCAACAATCTTAAAAAAAAAAAAATCCCCATAGGACAAATTCCCTCATGGTCTTTTCTCTTGGAGTTTAATTGAAGTTGGGGAAAACAAGCCATTTGCAAAGGACGGGATATGTTATTGCAAAAAGCAGCACAGAATGTTTACACAAGGTCTTGGCAATCTAGCAGTTAAATAAGTGCAAGAACACCATGCCACCATGGAGAATTTCACTGACATCTCATTTCCATTAAAAGAAAGTTCAAAAGCAAATGATCTTTCACTAAAGTAAGAACATACCTACTCTTTTTTTCTTCCTGCAGCCATTCACTTGTACTCTTAATTTTTCCTCCTCTCGTCTTCCATATCCAATTTCCCTCTCAGATCTACTTTTGATCTTGCCAAAATGACCCACATTCCCACACCCCTTATATAATTTGCTTTCAGATTTTATTCCTTTTCTCATGTACAGTACAGCTATAAATAGACATGTGCTTAACTATGTGTTCCACAGGCTTTTTTCTAATCTAATGCAGGCAGTCCTCAACTTATGACCACAATTGAGCCCAAAATATCCGTTGTTACGTGAGACATTTGTTAAGTGAGTTTTAGTGCCCCGTTTTACAACCCTTCTTGCCACCGTTGTTAAGTGAATCACTGCAGGTGATAAGTTAGTAACATGGTTGTTAAGTGAATCTGGCTTCCCTGTTGATTTTTGCTTGTCAAAAGGTTGCAAAAGGTGATCACATGACCTTGGGACACAGCAATCTTTCATAATTATGAACCAATTGCTAAGCATCTGAATTTTGATGACATGATCATGGGGCCGCAGCAAAGATCGTAAGTGTGAGAAATGGCCACAAGTCCCTTTTTTCAGTGCCACTGTAACTTTGAATGGTCACTAAATGAACTGTTGTAAGTCGAGGACTACCTTTAGTCAGTACTTTCCTGCATTATTTGTTTTCCTGAGATCATGTGCTCAGAATGTTGCATCAATTTTTCCCCAAGCTCTTTAATTTTTTCCCTATTCTTCCATTATCACCTTCACTGGAACGTTGAAGCAGGTACAAGTATATTATGTAGTTGTTAATCTACTGTAGATTCAATTACATGGCTTAGACAGGGGACCAGTTTTCTGAAAATAAGAAATAGGAGACTGCACAGTATTTTTTTGTTGTTCATCATCCACTCATATGATATGTGAGTTTCTATTTGTTTGTTATTGTTTCGGTTTCCATATCCTTATCCTATTACCTTGAACTTTCTGATAATTAAATCCCCATTCTGATAATTAAATCACCTTTCTCAAGACTTTTTCCCTAAAAGTTTATCATTGCCTTCCCCTATAGAATTAATCTATTTACTTTTCTGGGGTGTGATGGCTCAGTGATTAAAGATGCTGAGCTTATCAGCTGGATAACTGACAGTCTGGGTTCAAAACCTGAGCAGTGCATGATGGGGTGAGCTCCCGTTACCTGCCCCAGCTCCTGCCCACCTAGCACTTTGAAAGCATGTAAATGCAAGTAGATAAATTTTATTTATTTTATTTGTTTGTCAAACATGTACAAGATAGTAGGTGTTTGTATAAACATAACATAAGCAAAGAAGTACAGATAAATGAGGACAATAGGACAGTAAGACAGGGACGGTAGGCACAGTGGTGTGCTTATACACGCCCTTTTCAGACCTCTTAGGAATGGGGTGAGGTCGATTGTAGACAGTCTAAGGTTAAAGTTTTTGGGGTTTGGGGAAGAAACCACAGAGTCAGGTAGTACATTCCAGACATTGATCACTCTGTTGCTGAAGTCGTATTTTCTGCAGTCGAGTTTGGAGCGGTTTACATTAAGTTTGTATCTATTGCGTGCTCGTGTATTGTTGTGGATGAAGCTGAAGTAATCATTGACAGGAAGGACATTCTGGTATATGATTTTATGAACTACATTTAGATCAGATCGAAGGCGACGTAGTTGTAAATTGTCTAATCCCAATATTTCAAGTCTGATGAAATAAGGTATTCTATTGCGAGCAGAGGTGTGGAGGACTCTTCTTGTGAAATATTTCTGGACTCTCTCGATTGTATTAATGTCTGATATGCAGTGCGGGTTCCAGACAGGTGAGCTGTATTCAAGAATTGGTCTAACAAATGTTTTGTATGCTCTGGTTAGCAGTGTAATATTGCCAGAGAAGAAGCTACGCAAGATTAGATTAACAACTCTTAGTGCCTTTTTGGCAATGTTGTTACAGTGGGCTCTGGCACTTAGGTCATTAGTACCATTTCGGTGGGAATACCATTTCGTATAATGGAAAGTACCATTTCGGTGGGAAGGTAACAGCGTTCCATGTGTCTTGGCATATAGTCACGCTGGCCATGAACATGGAAAGGATCTTTGGAAAATGCTGGTTCCCTCAGCTAAGAAACGAAAATGAGAACCAAATCCTAGAGAAACCTTTATCTTTACCTTTTTACCATTACTTTTCAAGTGCAATGTTCATCTTATTTATCCTTGATGTCCAGTAAACAAAACTATTTGCTATCTTCACTTCTTTTCTATCTGAGAAGGTCAATTTGGGGTGTATACTTACACATACACTATTTGTGTTAGGTTCAGAAGATGGAATCAGGTAAGGTTACTCTGAAATAGACTTTGGGAGAAATACAGTATTTGATGGTTGAAAAAAGATGCCATATCATTTTCCAGGTAGATTTCAATTGATTTATTTCTTTTTCTTTCTTTCTTTCTTTTTTTCTTTCTTGGAATGCAGAAGTTGAGATTTTCAAACTTATTAAAAAATTGCCTTGTCATAAATCTTTTATTTATCTCTGCCAGCCAGATGGCTGGATTTACACACAGATCAATGAACATATTATCAATCTTATGATGTTCCTAACTACTTTTATTTTCAAAAGCTGATATATGTGCACTCCATAACGTTATTACTCCACATATCTTTTCTCAGATGATCAGCTCTTAGAAACATCAGTATGAATTGACAGCATAGTATTCATAGCATACAAGACAAGATTGCTATCGGTTGAAAGAGATTTAATCTCTGCCCTAAACTTCTACCTTTTTAGAATAAAAGCTCAGTGCCTTAATTTCAAAACTCAGCCATTTTTGATGGTTGCAAAATACAAGCTTTGTAAAACTTATATAACACGAAGAAAGAATTATTCCAGACATAGCTGCTATAATCCTGCTTCTAGAGGTATGTTACCACACTGTAAATACCTCCACTTTCCCTAAGAAATTTTATACTATAATTTGGAACATAGATTTTCGGGGAAGGTAAATCTAGTTGTTAGATGCTACCGAAGTTACCTCATGTCCATGTTATTGATTTCCAAATTAGGACCCTGAGCAGGTTAAATTCTAGTCTAATGCAATTAATCCTCAACTTACAACAGTTTTTTTAATGAACAGTCAACATTACAATGGCACTGAAAAAAGTGACTTATGACCATTTTTCACACTTAGGACTGTTGCAGCATCCCCATGGTCACGTGATCAAAATTCAGATGCTTAGCAACTGACTCGTATTTATAAAGGTTGCAGTGTCCTGGGGTCATGTGATCATCTTTTGCGCCCTTGGACAAGCAAAGTCACTGTAGAAACCAGATACACTTAACAACCGTGCTACTAATTTCACAACTGCAATGGTTCACTTAACAATTGTGGCAAGAAAGGTCATAAAATGGGGCAAACTCACTTAAATGTCTTACTTAGCAATATAAATGTTGGGCTCAATTGTGGTTGTAAGTCAAGGGCTACCTGCATTTAAATGCGTCATTTTATTAATTAACACAGCTCTAAGGTCGAGAGTAAAATGTTTGTATATCCTCCACTTATTTAATATCTCAGTGTGCACTGCATAGAGTAAGAAAGATGACTTTAACAGAGATAAGCAAGATTTGTTACCAAACAGATCTTCAGTGATGGGTGAAATGAGGAGACAAACATATCATGAGTCAACCACAAAGAGAAAATAGCCTTTCTGTTGAAGGGATTCCTGGTATAGTCTACCTGGTAAAGGCCATCATATTCTTTTTTTGTGTGTTTGTTCAATTTGTATGCCACTTCAGTTATTCTGGAAACACTAGATGACATGTAACTTATTAGTAAAATGAGAAAGAGAGAGAGAAAGAGAGAGAAAGGGAGAGAGAGAAAGAATGTATCAACAGTATGTGGAAAGCCACAGCTTCCTTTCCTGCATATTATCTGTAAACACTTTCAAAGGGATTTCTTTTTAAAATGCCATTTATTTATCTTTGACTTTGCGGCTAACCAACTAGCATAGGAAACCACTGAAATGAGTTTCAGCCCAAATTTGGGGAAACACTGTGAGTTTTTATAGATGGTCCTTAAAGTCAGCATGATAAATTATAGTATAATAGCAATAGCAATAGCACTTAGACTTATATACTGCTTCATAGTGCTTTACAGCCCTCTCTAAGCGGTCTACAGAGTTCAGCATATTGCCCCCAACAATCTGGGTCCTCATTTTACCGACCTCGGAAGGATGGAAGGCTGAGTCAACCTTGAGCCGGTGAGATTTGAACAGCTGAACTGCTGAACTAGCAGTAGCCTGCAGTGCTGCATTTAACCACTGTGCCACCTCGGTATAAGCCCCATGTGTTGATGAAAATGTAAAGAACTGGATATATACTGTCATATGTGGTGCTCTTGTAAATCTGTTAATTCCTTTTGACTGATTTTTTTTTAAATTAGAACAAATCAGAACATTAGACCACTATATTATATCTTAAATTGGCATTACTATGTTTTTCAGAAAATCCAAGATGGGACTAGGACTCACAGTTTCCTGATTTCTAGTCGGATGCTTCATCCACAGGGAAAACAGGTGAAGGAAAGAGTATTAGGTATGTTCGCTGCTTTACGTTCTTTATAAAAAAACAATAAAGGTGGGATAAAAAAAACTAATAAATAAATCCAAATGATGCTTTGAAACATAAATTTTCTCATTAATTGCAGCCAGACAAATTATTGAAATGTCCTTGAAAACAGAAAATGATATTTATACAGAATAGAATAGAATAGAATAGAATAGAATAGAATAGAATAGAATAGAATAGAATAGAATAGAATAGAATAGAATAGAAATTTTTATTGGCCCAGTGTGATTGGACACACAAGAAATTTGTCTTGGAGTATATGCTCTCAGTGTACATAAAAGAAAAAATACGTTCATCAAGAATCATAAGGTACAACACTTAATGATAGTCCGGGTACAAATACATTTATATAAATTATTTATATTAAATATATTTAAATATATTTAAATGTAAACATTTAAATATTTCCATAAGTGGGCAAATATCCTTAAAAATCTCTCTAATGCACAACTGAGGGTCCCTCCAAAAAGATATCAATAACACCAAAGATTTTTTTTTACTTCATCTGCTTTAAATTTACTTATTAAGTACAGCAAAAGTAGAATAATTGTCTACTACCCAGTTCCAGGATCTTAGATAATCCAATTAAATAATATCCAGAGAAACACACACACGCACAAACACACACACGCACACACAAAACACTGTATGAAGTAAAAAAATAAAAAGTATTATTAGATGTGTCATACCTAAATACTTAAGAATTAAGCAGTACAAATGATGAAGAGTTGTATTTTAGGGTGGAAAAAAGAACTTGGAAGAGAGTGCTATTTTAAAAAGGTGCTATTTATCGTTCATTCTTACAGCCTTTCTATACACTGGACCACACATTAAAGATAATACCAGCTTCCTCCCTTTAAGAGGGAGAGGTGATGATGGCAGATAGTGTTCATTCATTCTTTAGAAAATAGGGCTATAAATAAATCCAATACTAACTATAATTGGAGCTGAAAGCTTCATAACAGTTAAAGAGCAGCCCTTCTATGCCAAGCTTGTTAGGAGAAAAAGGCTTCCGAAAATCTGATTTCGGAGGCGGAAGGTGTTGGAGGGGAGAGGCAGAAGGAAATCAGTCCAAGGTCATTTTTACAAGTGCCATTGAAATTTGTCTTTGTATTTCCCACTCTTCAAACTGTAAACAAACACACACATTCTACATTTAATAGAGTTTACGGAAGGAGCATGAATAGTGAAGGCCACTGGTTTTATCTCCTTGCTATTTATCTGGAAATCTGTTGTCCAGATACACAATAGAATTAGGAAATTCCTCCCCTAATCCCGCCATCACAGTAGAGTAAAACTGTGCCACGCTGTTCAACGCAAGTAAACAAGCCTGTTTGTATTTGTGGTTTGTCCTTGAGCAATGGCTTTAACCACACGTAAATATTATGGGTCGGCCAGTAATCAGCAGCTCTCCACATGAAGATGATATTATCACAGAAGTCAAGGTCAAATCTATTTTAGGATCACTAAAGGGGTGTGGGAAATGTCCTTATTATGAGGAATTTAGGATAGCGATACATCAGAGAAGCATTTGCATAAGGGGAGTCCTTTCTTGCTATATGGTTAGTCAGTCTTAATTTTTCAACACTGGAATGCAGGAAGAAACAGCCCATCTGACATCCATATGTTACTTGTCACTCACATGAGTAGGCATCCAATAACCGAGCACTGCTCCTGTCCCTTGTCTTCCAAATAGTCTTAAGTACTTTATTCTGATTGGCGCTGTTTAGCCAATGGCAAAGACAAAGTAATTGACACAGACAGACAAAACAAAATTCTTAAGGGGGAAAATTTAGAAAAATCAATGACAAGATACTGGATTCAATTGAAATCAAATTCACATAAATGGGAACATTTCCAGTGGTGATAAAGTTTCTGAACATGACCACTTCAAGCCAAGGATAAGAATTAAATTATCTGAAAGTCCCTCATGAATAACCAACATTACCAGACAAACAAACAAAAACTGTGCACACGCACACACACGAAATCATTGAAAATCAAACCAGTTGGGATGCTGGGGAAAACTGGTCTCTTGTTACATTTAATTCCTGTGTCTAGGATCTTGAGTGATCCTGTAATCCTGTAATATTTTAGCTGCCATATGAGTTGGCAACAATTTATCATCTAATCTGTTGTCTGGATGAAATCTTCATCAACTCATGCTTTAGTTTCAAAGACTATTCACTGAGAAAGACAACCTGGCAATGTATACTATTTAGATATACAGTAGTTACTTTAGCCCAGTCCTTCTCAAATAGTGGGGCGGGCCCCCCTGGGGGGGCACGGAGCAATGCCAGGGGCGGGCGCATGACCCCAGGGAACGTGCTTTTGTTTTGCCACAGGGAGTAGTGGTTTTTTTGCACCGAACAATAGCACACAGCACAGAGCAGGAGATATGAAGTGCAGATAACAAACCCTTAAGAGACACCATGGAAAAATATTTAACAGGAATGAAAAGAAAGGAGGAGAGAGACGGAGATAATGAGACAAACATAAGTCTCCTGAAAGCTAAGACGAGGAAATATGATGAAGCATATGTAGCGCTTGGCTTCACTGTGACTACGGTGGGAGACGAGGAAAGACCGGTATGTTTACTGTGTCTAAAAATGTTGGCAGCGGACAGCATGAAGCCAAATAAATTAAGGCATCACTTAAACACATTACACCCCAATCACACTGATAAGCCGCTTGAGTTTTTTCAGCAAAAACGTGCCAAATATTGCAAACAATCGTCCCGGCGGAGAGTTGGGGGCGCGCGAAATGTTTACTTCTTCTTAGGGGGGGCGTAACAGAAAATAATTGAGAAGCACTGCTTTAGCCCATCAGGCAAAACAATAAAACCAATGTCACTGTAGGGTGATGGCCTTCTCAGAGCCACAAAGCCACATCTTTATAACATGTTTGTTGGGCTCACTCATAGCTTCCTGTGGTTTTCTAATACCAAAACATTCCTTAATTTTGATAGCTTTATGAAAGAGTTCTTCTGTTACCTTCAAATGATTAAGGAATGCTTGAGACTGAAATATGCAGCCCCTTGCCCACTGCTGGAATCTATACTATAACCATCTTATTCATCCTGTTGTTCTGATTGATGTTGTTTGTAAATGAGACCAAAAAAAATCCTGTATTTTCATTCACCTTTCAACTAAAGCATGAACTCTGAAACTGTCTGTATTGGTCTAGTGTTTGCTCTGATTTTATCAGAGGAACGTTTTGCAAAAGTAGTAATAGGAATAAGTAAATTTGGGAAGATTTTATTTCGATAAGTAAGATTGTATCAGAGAACATTAGATACGCTTGGATGATCATTAGTCAAACATTCATTTCTTACAGCATTGAAATGATCACACATGCAACAAAAGCCATGTATCTGAAATATAGCATTATTGTGTGTGAAACTGACTTTTTTAAAAGGAAATATATTAATAATACAGGTCATCCTCAACTTACAACCATTTGCTTAATGGCCATTCAAAGTTATAACGGCACTGAAAAAAGTCACTTATGACTGTTTTTCACACTTACGACCATTGCAACATCCCTATGGTCACCTGATCAAAATTCAGATGCTTGGCAACTGGCATGCATTTATGACAATCAGTATCCCGGGGTCATGTAATCACTTTCTCACAAGCAAAGCCAATAGGGAAGCCAGATTCATTAACACAACCATGTTACTAACTTAACAACTGCAGTGATTCACTTAACAACTATGGCAAGAAAGGTCATCAAACGGGCCCAAATTCACCTAACAACTGTCTTGCTTAGCAATGGAAATTTTGGGCTCAATTGTGGTTGTAAGTTGAGATCTGTATATATTTAAGGGGCGGGTTGCTCACTTACCTCGCTGCCTGAGCGATGCGCGCACATCTCCACACTTCAGGGGCATGCACGCTCACTACGCGCGTGCCCCCCTCGTGTGATGTTGATTCTGTGCATGCGCGGAGGCAAAATCTCACTGAAATCTTGCGCACGCACGTGTCCCCTCGCAAGATTTTGGTGCGATTTTGCTTCTGCGCATGCGCAGAAGCAAAATTGACCCAAAATCACCGGGGGAAATGGCGACACGCCAGGTGGACCGGCAGAGAGGGCTCCAGAGTGGTTATGCAATCGGCCTCCCCCTACCAGAGATGCGCACCGGGCAGCTCCGGCAGGAACCCACCTCTGATGCACACACTATAAGTTCAGTGGGACTTCTTTCAAGTTAGGTTAAGGATTTTACTTAAGAGTGTGTGTGTATGTATATATATATATATATATATATATATATATATATATATATATATATATATATATATATATATATATATATATATATATATATATATATATATATATATATATATATATATATATATATATATATATATTCATTTTCATTATCAATAAAAATGTGTGTGTGTGTGTGTGTGTGTGTATGTTGCTGTATTAAGCTGAAATAAAGATCAAGTAGCATACCTCCACATTCCATTCCATATTCTCTTACTGTTAAAATATTTTTAAATGAGTTGGAATTGGAAAATACGACAATCAGATTTGCATATGACACAATGATAGGAGAGATGCCAAACATCTTAAGAGAATCACATCAAGCATCAGCAGGATCTCGACAAATTGGAAAAATGGAACAGAAACCACCAAAATGAATTGTTGCAAAATTTCTGGCAATTGTTGCTGGAAATAGAGACAAATGCAAATCCTTCCATTTGGGAAGGGAAAAAAAATTGACGGCGGAAAAATAGGAAGCTGGGCACCAGTACATGCAAAAGAACCTAGTTGTCTCCCTAGATCACAAGCATGAGCGTGAGTGGCAGTATGATCCAGCTGTAAAAAAGCAAATGCAATTCAAGGCTGCATCAGTGCAAATGATGAAGTATAGCCTCAGGAAGTGTGGGAGTCATCAACTCTGGAGGTGTTTCAATAAGGTGATGGTCATCTGTCAAAAATGCTGTAGGACTGGATTCCTGCCCTGGGAAGAGGGGTGTTGGACAGAATGGTCTTCAAGGTCCTTTCTATTACATTCTATGATTCTATATAAAAGATTCAACTTATTGCTAATTTTATTTCAGACACAATTGAGAGTGTCTTACTGCCCTTCCCTGCTTATTCCAAACATTCATTTATAAAGTTAACAGGAAGGACAATTGGAAGCATATGAAGGCAAAGCTAGCTGTTTTGATTCTGTGGTCTGTTCTCCCTTCTAAAATACTCTACCTGTCTGCAACACAGGGGTGGGTTCCACTTACCTTCCCTACCGGTTTGCATCGTGGCGGACGTGCACATTTTGCACACGCGTACTCGCTTCACTCACGCACGCCCCTTCATCACATCGCGCATGCGCAGAGGGTTCTTTGCACCGCTGCAACGACCAGAGAACTGGTTTGGGGACATGGACAGCCGGCCATCGCTACCGGTTCGGCGAGCGGGGGCAAATTCCCACCATCGGTACGGGCGAACCGGCCCAAACCGGCAGCAACCCACCACTGCTGCAACACAGTCTAGGTCAAAAGCATCTCAGTTGTCTCAAGGATAATCCATGTTTAAGAACACCCTACAGAGCCTACATGAAGCCAAGCATCTCTTTCCTCTTAAGTTTTCTCCAACCTGTCTTTCCAGAAAATCTTTACATCTCTTGAGACTCATATTACTACGATAACATACAAGGGTTTAAGCTACATACAAGTAATTAGGTTTATGTTTGTTGTCTTTTATGTTTAACTCTTTCAAACTGAATGGGGAAAGGACATAGCCCAAATATTCTATCTTTGAAAATATCCACTTGATTCAAAAGGGACCAGTTCAGGGGCAGGTTGCTCACTTACCTATACCGGTGCACTGCGCGCGCATCTTCACATTTTGGGCACACGCACGCTCACTACACATGCATGCCCCCTCACGTGATTTTGCTTCTGCGCATGCGCAGAAGCAAAATCTCATCGAAATCTCGCGTGTGCGAGCGTCCCCTTGCGAGATTTCGGTGCGATTTTGCTTCCGCGCATGCGCAGAAGCAAAAAAGACCAAAAATTCTCACAAAAAGATGGCGACGCATGCGACGGACCGGCGGAGACAGCACCGGAGCGGCCATGCGCAAATTGCGCAATCAGCTGCTCCTTACCGGAGCTACACACCGGACAGCTCCGGTAGGAACCCACCAGTTGCTTTAATTTTTATGGTTACCAGGACATTTGCATGACAGGTAAACTTCTCCAGCCAATAACTCTCTAGCTGTGATGGACTGCAACTTTATAGCTCCCAATAGCTCTGCTTGCTGAGGTTGATGGTTATTGTAGTCACACACATCTGAAAAGGATCAGGTTGACAAGGCTGGTTGTAATATTCAGCTAGCTTTCACTTCCTGTTCTGGATGTTGTAGTTGGTTTTAGCATTTGTGTCACACAGTTTTAAAGTGTTTTTTTTTTTTTTGCATCGGAACTCAGTTCTTATAGCATATCAATGCATGAAATGACAAGAGATTTTGCTTATCAGTCTGAGGCTGATTTAAGTTCGTTGGGTTACTTTTCTTAAACGACTCTCTGGTCTGAAAAACTAAGTTTTCAACAGATGTGTTTCAGAACTAGCACTGTTAAAACACTGGCCAAATCATCAGTACATGCAATTTTTAAAGTTAATATAAGTACCATGTTTGTTTTGAGTAAGCCCAAAATCAAATGTTGTACATGAATCACCTCCTTGAATCTATCCTCTTGTATAAATACATTGCCAAGGCTGCCAACATATACATATCTTTTCTGTATTTAATTTAAATGGGACATTTGTTAAAAATAATGAACAAGATTTATAACAAAGATCCCACCGCATCATAAAAATGAATATAAGTATTATAGCATCTGCTCTAAACAACTATTCCCACCTTCAAAGTAAGAAAAGGAAAAACAAGGCACTGGTGGTTTCAGGATCAAGACTTCCGCACTCTTCCTCCGATGATGGACAGACTATTCCACCTGACCTTTTCATCACATTTAAGAGTTGGCGTGGGATAAAAATGACCCTTGTGGTTCATTAAGAATAATCTACAAGGGCTGTCCAAAACTCTATTCATTTTAATCAGTTGGAGGAAGTGATTATCGTTATTTAGAATAAGGTAACAGAAGATCTTGTCCTACTTTTTCTTGAATGGTGCAAGAAATAGCTTTTATACACAATTCAAGGGGCCTCTGTTGCAAATATTTTCTTTTCTTCTTGCTTTAAGGGAAAAAATGGATAAAACTATCATTTGGTTTTAAAGTGATAACATCTTGAAGAAAATTAATATCACTGTAATTGTCCTCTAAAGGTTGGGATTGCTGAAAACACTTCATACGCTTTGAGGGGCATAGAAATCAGGGGTGAAATGCTACCAGTTTGGGTCGGTTCACCCGAACCGGTAGTAAAAAATACTAAAAAAAGTTTTTAAAAAGTTTCGACGATCGCATGTCGCCCAGCTGATCTCCAGAACTTTTTTTTCCTGAAGCCTGCTAGGCCAAAAATGGGAGGTGTAGGCCAAAAATGGGGGGTCCATTTTTGCTCTCAGCAGGCTTCCCTGAAGCCTGCTTGGCCAAAAACAGGGGGTGGGGGTGGAAAGAAAGAAAGAGAGGGGGGGAGAAAGAGAAAGAAAGAAAGAAAGAAAGAAAAAGAAAGAGAGAGGAGAGGAGGGGAGGGGAGGGGAGGGGAGGGGAGGGGAGGAGGGGAGGGGAGGGGAGGGGAGGAGAGGGGAGGGGAGGGGAGGGGAGGGGAGGAGAGGAGAGGCAAGGCAAGGCAAGGCACTGGCAGATTTGATCAAGGCTAAAATGATGCAGAGAGCTAGTTTAGTGCAATGATTAAGACACCAGGTGAAGAACTGAGAGACTGTGAGATCTTGAAGGCACACACATACCAAGTGGTGCAAAAGTGAAATAGCACAAATCAGCAATGCCATCATATGGACCCCCTGAATGGAGCCTTCCACTCTTCATTAAATTATGTTTTGTTGATTGGTTTTATTTTGCCTGCAATGATGTTAACAAAAAGGAAGGGGGACAGAATAATAGAAGAGGTGACCTGATGTATTGGTTTCCCTATCACTAAGATCATCAGAAGTTGGCAGTGAGCTTCTACTTATCAAATAGAGCCAGGATGGACTTGCCAATTCAGATACCATATGACCACTGTGGTTTTACAGACAAATGGAAGGGTTTCCAATCAAATAAAACATCTTTATTATGGTCCTGAACCAGCCCCACAGCTGAAAAAAAGAGAAATCATTTGACACACAGTGCTATTTGAGATGTATAACTGTGGTCAGCCTTAGATTTTAAATATATGTGACTGTGTCAACTTTGAAACGACTTCAGCGGAAGATTCGCAGTGGTGGGATTTAAATTTTTTGAACAAAGTGAATGAAAGAAACTGTGGGAAACTTTTCTCACTTCTGCTTTCTCTCTCCTTCTAGAGGAAATCAGAACCGTCTACATTTCTCTAATGATAGATTCGCAGTGGTGGGATTCAAATTTTTTTACTACCAGTTCTGTGGGCGTGGCTTGGTGGGCGTGGTGTGGCTTGGTGGGCGTGGGGCAGGGGAAGGATACTGCAAGATCTCCATTCCCACCCTACTCCAGTGGAAGGATACTGCAAAATCCCCATTCTCTCCCCACTCCTGGGGGAAGGATATTGCAAAATCTCCATTCCCATCCCACTCTGGGGCCAGCCAGAGGTGGTATTTGCCGGCTCTCCGAACTACTCAAAATTTCCACTACCAGTTCTCCAAACTACTCAAAATGTCCACTACCGGTTCTCCAAAACCTGTCAGAACCTGCTGGATTTCACCCCTGGGAGAGGGGGGACGTTAGAAAGGACTAGAATGCGGTGCCTGAGTCCACTAGACAAAACATCCACCAGATGCAGCATGTGAACCAAGGTCATGGCAACGAACATCTGCTGAGACTGAGGAGGGGAGCTACTGCTGTACTGATTTGTTAATGTGACCCAGGACACCTGAGGGGGTGGGAAGTTTCTATTCTTTTTATTACTCTGAAGCATGGGAATTACCCAGACCTAGCTTCAACTTTCTAAGTGCCGATATGATGTACTCGATAAAAGGTCTTTCAAGCCTGAATGGAGCTTCCGAGTCCCAATTCAACTGGGTTCATTGCTCGGAACCATGACAGACTACTTGTATATATTTATTGTGAATACATGCAGCATCCAACAAAAGAGTTTGTGAAGCAGATATCTAAGAATCTGGATATATTAGAAATAGGAGGAATTCCTACTCACTTTTCTTTTTGGTGATTGGCCTCCCTAGTCTTTCTGTGTATCAAAGATGCCTAGCAAATTACAAGGATAATGTTAACTGCCCTCAAGAGCCCTTTAGGAGCCGAGGTGGCGCAGTGGTTAAAAGCAGCACTGCAACCTACTTCAGCTGATTGTTAGTTCAGCAGTTCAGCTGTTCAAATCTCACCAGCTCAAGGTTGACTCAGCCTTCCATCCTTCTGAGGTGGGTAAAATGAGGACCCAGATTGTTGGGGACAATATGCTGAACTCTGTAAACCACTTAGAGAGGGCTGTAAAGCACTATGAAGCGGTATATAAGTCTAAGTGCAATTGCTGTTGCTATTGCTATTTAGGATTACAAAACAGAGGTACATCTATTATTATGTCTCCTATAGTGGTCTTTACATTTTAAAGTTTAGCTGTATCTGCAAGAGTTTCCCCACTATTTCCTCCTTTTTAATCTGACTGCACCAGGTCCTAAAAGCATCACTGCATTTTTCACAAGGGAGGCTTTGGTTTCCCCTTCAGTGAACATCTTCATGCAGAGACTGGATCGACTCTTGCCAGAGATGCTTTAATTTGGATTCCTGCAGTGAGAGGTGGGTTGGGCTCAGTGTCCTAGTTGGCTCCTTCCAATTTATGCTTCTCCAAACCAACATAAACTTAACTGCCTTGAAACCAGTAAAACACTCATTTCATGAAAAACACCTGGGAGTTCTAATTTTTTTATGAGCCCAAGAATTAGTTTTGGAGGCCTGTGGATTTATGAAGCAAATGACTTCCATTGCAAGGGATGAATTAAAAGTGAAAGCAGAGTTTCAAGGAAATTTGAGCCAAAACAGGCCACTTCTCTAACCTCCTTTTGACAGCTAGAAATCTCTCTAAGATTCATAAGCATGACCAGGCATAGAAAAGGTACAATGAGAAAGTGAAAGAGGAATGGCAGAAAGAGAAAGAGAGAAGGTACAAAGATGGCTGCATTTGATCCTATCCTCCACCAACATAATTTATTTTATTTATTTATTTTATTAATGGTTCTTATAGGCCGCCCAACTCCCGTGGGACTCAGGAAAACGCATCCATCCACTAAAAAACTGGATTCTCTTTCTCCCCTCTCTTTCTCCCACATGGACAAAGGGGGTACTTCAGAAAATTTGCTTTATTGCAGTACATCACATTATCTAAACCAACAAACACATTTAACATTTAAGACGCCTCATTTTAAAACAAGGCAGTTTTAAACCACTGTTATGTAGCTAACATATTCAAACTAACTTTAATTAATATCTCCTGCAATTTTGGATTCAGACATGACTATCTATCAGAGGTGGGATTCAGCAGGTTCTGACCAGTTCTGGAGAACTGGTAGCGGAAATTTTGAGTAGTTCGGAGAACCAGTAAATGCCACCTCTGACTAGCCCCGCCCCCATCTATTCTCTGCCTCCCGAGTCCCAGTGATCGGGAGGAAATCGGGATTTTGCAGTAACCTTCCCCTGGAGTGGGGAGGGAATGGAGATTTTACAGTATCCTTCCCCTGCCACACCCACCAAGCCATGCCCATCAAGCCACACCACACCCACCAAGCCACGCCCACAGAACCGGTAGTAAAAAAAAATTGAATCCCACCACTGCAAATCTATTATTAGAGAAATGTAGACGGTTCTGATTTCCTCTAGAAGGAGAGAGAAGGCAGAAGTGAGAAAAGTTTCCCACAGTTTCTTTCATTTACTTTGTACTACATTGCAGTCATACAAAAGAAAAATGAACACACACATATAAAATATATGAACCTTAACATTCCAATCCCTATTCTTATTATGAATAACTTCATTATATCTTGAGCAGCATTGTGTTTAGATAATGATTAACCCATGATTGTTTTGAGATACTTCTAGATAATGATCACATGGAAGAGTAGGCAGGCTGCAATAATATCCATAAAAATTTGCTAAGAAGAATTTCAAGGTTCCACATGGATTATTCAGAACAAATATGAGAAAAGTGTACTCTGTATATGCAGTCTTCTTTCAAAAAGATATCATTTAGTATAAATTATTTAATGCCTTCTCTGATCATGAGTTATATATACAGATGACGAAAGGAGACACCAGTGTATTTGTTTGCTGAGAAAGTAACGCAACAAGGAGCAATGTGCATTTAGTTATGATTTCCATAAATATTGAATGGTTTTTTAAAAAACAAGAAATACATGAACTAGATCTCATTTCCAAATTTTACATTGGCCTTGAAGTTTAATGTATTGCAATTTTAGTACATCTGAGCTAGTAATTTTATAATATGCTAAAAAGCATCATTGTGTCTCAGCTACAGTTCTGTTAATTCTTTAGACAAAAAGACTTGACAAAATAAAGTTGGGTATCAATGCACTGAGTGGTTCCAACAGATCATCAATGATCTATGTGACTCACCAAGGCATTATTCTATTTTAGAAAGTGATCTAAGAAACACAATTTTTAGAATGTATGCCAAGAAATTAGAGGTTGTAACAATATATCCAGGGAAGAACTACAATGAAGTTGTTTGCATAAACTGATTTCAGAATTCTTCACAAATTCTGATATTTGATTTTGACTGAACATACAATGTTGATATATCTACATTGCCATTCAAGGTTTGATGATTCTCTTGAGAATGCTGCTGAATTATCCTTTTTTAAAAAAAATTAGAATTTGCTTTTCAGAGAGGTATGGTCTCTTTTAACCTCATTTAATTTTGTAAGAAAAATGATATGTTATAGTACTTGGCAATTGATATACAACAGAATCTTAAATTCATAAGTAAAAAATATTTTTGATAAATAAAATACAACTTTATTTAATGTTTGATAGGGCACAGCTTAGGAAAACTGCATGCTTAATGCCTCACAAAATCAAGATACATTGGTGCCAAACCACTCCCTCACAATTCTCCAATGAAATAAAAGTTAATATCCAAACTACAAAATGTATGTGGGGGAAATTTAATGGGCAAAAATGCACACTTTGATGAACTCAAACCTATATAAATTGCCATACAAACTTAGCTTTGCATGTAGCTATGCAGAAACCTGAACATATATACGGTACATATGCACAATTGTACATACTTAGACAGATGTAAGTATGTATGCATTTAATGAACTGTATATGTGTTTGCCTGAAATGCAGTTTTTCTTGGATCACTGGTATACCACATTGCACATTCTCTATAACCAGGAATGCTAAGTGCTTCCTTTTGTGCAAAACAATTTCGTCCAAATTGCTATGTAAAAGAACCAAAAAAAGGCCTTGTTCTTTCTCAACTTTTCCATGTCAATTATCCAATCTAACCAAAAGCAGCGACAACAAAAACCCTTGAGCTTGACTATTTTGGTTTGCTCTATCCTTGCAGCCTTGAAAAGCCATATTTCCTCTCAACCTTTTAAAAAACCTTTCTCTACCTTAAATGGATAGGTGACTTTCGCACTTTGGCCCTCTTCACAGATTCACCCCAGACCACAGGCCTTTCATCCTATCCAGCCACCCAAATTTTCTGGACTCTCTTTCCAGACCTGCCAAAAAAAAGTGCTAGGTTATATTACATTTGTCTTCAGGAAACAAAAAGCTTTTTCCTTCCCATGCTCCCCTGCTCCCTGAGGCTGACTTGTTAGTGCCAGATTTAATTCTGGTTTTTATTCCTTCTTGAATAATGACTATTAAAATAGAAGATTTGCGCATTGGTTGGGAACATAGAAGATAGAAGCATTTGCCCTGTCTTTGCCTCAGGGATTTAAATGATAGGAAAATAGGAAGTGGGGGGGGTGGGGACAAGATAGGGAGTGGAAAAATTAAGGGCACTTAAAAAGTTATACACAATTAATTCACTTGTGTCTGGATACAAGAGTACCAAATTAGCAATGGTAATGTGAGTACTAATGTCAATTCATCTGGATCACCTATTTACTTGGATGTTGTATAACGGATAAGACAGTAGTTTACATCCCACTCATTCAGTGCTGAATGGCTCTTTTATGCATCCCTGCAGCTGAAATTAAATAAAATGCAAACTATCTCAACTTTTGCTGCTGTTGTTCTTAAACAAATGTCTCGCTTCCATCCTAACTATGTGAATTAAGATTGACCTCTTTTATAGCCTTGCCAAAGTCTTTTCTTCAGAATCCTGACTTGCTTTTACATTTACAACCAGTTTATGGGCTTCTCTTCCATTTGCGGAGTGATGATCCGTATTTTATCACACGGGAGTCTGTAATCGGCTTTAAGGGTCTGATAAGTAAATGGTGGCAAAGTTTAATAGTTTAGATGGGACTGCCTGCCTTCCTGAATAACACTATTCATTCAGTGTTAGAAATATGGGCACGGAGGTCTTCAGGAAAAAAGTTGCTATGTCATAAAAATATCTCCACTACCCAAACTAGTCTCATCAGTAGCACGTTAATGGCGTCCGATTCATTGCTTCCAAATGGTAATGGACGGAGAACATTATGTGCTTGGTAAAATTAGTTCCAAATATGGAAACATCTTATTAAAAATATTTAAATAATCTTTCTTCTTTGACCCAACTAAGACAGTAGCATATTTGCTTCATGAGCTAATATATTAATGACCTTTGGCTTAGTTGCAATCCTTTCCATTCCCTTTTAGTGGTATAGAGCATGAAAAATCCAGATGTTTTTAGTTAATCATGGTTTCTAATTTCATCCAGAACTATGGTTAAAAGTTTAGAACAAGCCATATTTTTAAACCATTTAGAAAACAAATCTGGAGTTCATCAAGTAACCTATACAGTTTGGTTCTGAGATACAGTGCACTTAAATAAATCATGTAATAAATACAATAAATGCACGATATAAATAAATAAAACAAATATTACTTGTTGTGCATGTATTTGAAAATGAGACAGATAAAGTATATGCAAAGCTAATGGTACCTTTGGTATCAGCTGCATTAAAAAGAGTATAGGCTCTTTTCTTTATTCAAGCTCAGTTGATTTGTTCTCCTTTTCATACTCCAAATACTAATAGGAAGATTTATGAGTTTACCTCAAACATAAGGTGACCAGACGTCCCGCTTTTTAATAATTTGTCCCGCGTCCAGCGGTGTTTCAAAAAAGTCCCGCTTTTTTAATTTGAATTTGCCCTGCACACCCTTGCCTCCTGCCTCGCCTGCCTCCTTCTGCCAGGCGGGGAGGGAGGGCAGTGAGAGGGGCAGCGGCGGTCTTGCCTGTTCGTCGCCGCAGAGCTGAAGAAGCTGGTGGTGTTCGCGGCGCGGGGCTTCCCCCGCCCGCTTTCCCCGGCCGCCGGGACGCCGCCATTTGCGTTCTTTTGCCCTCTGTGCAAGCAGAACACTTTGCACATGCGCAGAGGGCAAAAGAATGCAAATGGCGGCGTCCCGGCGGCCGGGGAAAGCGGGCAGGGGAAGCCCCACGCCGCGAACGCCACCAGCTTCTTCGGCTCTGCGGCGACGAACAGGTAAGCCTGCGCCGGTAGGAACCCACCCCTGGCTGAGATAAAGGGGGGTGTTTGGGGGGGTGCACAAAGCTGCAAGATAAGAGAGATGGACCCCTCCCATCTTGCTCCCCTAGAAACCCCCCCCCATCAATCTGGTCACCTTACCCAAACAGCATATTAAAATAAAAAGGGAAACAGTTTTGCTTGATTCAAGGGCATTTAAAATATTTTCAGTATCTTGTTATGGGTGCTAGTAATAAGTAACTAGCAAATAGTAATAGTCTAATCATAATCTTTAATATGGAATAATCCATATACTGAATATATTGCAATTTGAACTTATATTTAGAATTTTCTATCCTGCTTAATATGGCTTATTCCAGTTTTCCCTAACTTTCATACCTCCAGATATATTAACATTAAAATTCTCCTGTCTTAGAATTCTCAGACAGGTGTTCCAACTAGTGTATTAATTATTCCAACAGTTTAAATTTCCAAAACAATGTGTTGGGTAAAAATACAATAGTGCTAGAGGCCGCAGATATCACATAGCATATATATTTATATAAATCATCTCCTTGGCGAGGAAAAAGGATGCTGAATTTAAATATACTGTGTGTATGTATGTGTGTGTGTGTGTGTGTGTGTTTATATATATTTAAGAGTAATAAAGAATGAATCCTCAGCAAAGGAGATCATCCAAACATAAAGCTAAGTTCAGCAACACTGCATGTCCCATGTAAATAAAGCCATACAAATTTGATTGAGATTTTTTAAAAAATCTAAAAAAAATCACTGTGATTTCTATAATATTATTTTTACAATAAAATGCAACTATGTTTAATTCAAACTCTTGTACTGTCTCGCTGTTCAAAGTTGCTATGGTTTAATGGCAGCCTTACATATGAATGAATGAATGAATGAATGAATGAATGAATGAATGAATGAATGAATGAATGAATGAACGAACGAACGAATGAATGAATGATAAATGGCTGACTTAAGTCCAAAAATATGTCTTCCATGTTCCAAGAATCCATGGCCAAACTCATTCTAGTCAACATATTTTATTTGTATTTATACATGAAAAATTATCTTAAGGCCATTCAGTAAGAGATGTTCCAGTACTATCTGGTATATCTGTTATGGTTCCTAACAGGCCATTCATTTATATCCTTGAGATCTTATTTATGCTGCTCTCTTTTTTTGCAAACTGCCTCAGCAGACAAACCTTGAAAAACCTAGCAAAATTAAATTAGGGATCCAGATTTTTATTTCGAGTTTCATTTTGCTCATAGTACAACATTTAAAAATGCTATGATATACTAAAGCAATGGTGGGTTGCCGTCTTACCGGTGCCGGTGCGCTGCACGTGCATCTCCAAGTTTTGGGGCCGCGCGCGCTCACTACACGCGCGTGCCCCCTTGCATGATTTTGCTTCTGCGCATGCGCGGAAGTAAAATTGCGCCGAAATCTTGCGAGGGGATGTGCGAGAGAGAGAGATTTTGGCGCGATTTTGCTTCCGCGCATGCATGGAGGCAAAATCTCACCAAAATCTCACACGCGCGCACATCCCCTCACGAGATTTCGGTGCGATTTTGCTTCCGTGCATGCGCGGAAGCAAAATCGGCCGAAAATTAACGAAAAAAATGGTGACGCGTGCAGTAGACCGGCAGAGAGGGCTCCGGAGCGGTCACGCACAAATTGCACAATCGGCCGCTCCCTACCGGAGCTGTGCACTGGGCAGCTCCGGCAGGAACCCACCTCTGTACTAAAGGTATTACATTTTCCAATAGGCATGCTACTGAGATGTATTTTAAAATGTATGTTCCTCCCGTTAGATATTGTATTAAATCTTATATTACTTATCTCTACTTTTAAAATGTCTAATTACTCTTGCAATCGATGCATACTTACATGGGATAATGAAACTCATTCCAGAGTAACTGTTGATGGAGCAGCATCAGTGGTGGGTTCCTACCAGTGCGGTCCACTCTATAGCACCGGTAGCGGCCCGCTGGTGACGTCACAGTACCGGTGCGGTTGATTGCCGGTGCCTGGGCGACGCCATTTTTTGGGGGGAAAAATTAGTTTTTTAAAAAAAATTTCTTCTGCGCATGCCCAGAAGCCGAGTTTCCAGCACTGCTCATGCGCTGCCTTCCTACCCCACAGTGAGTCCAAGCAGGGGAGGATGGCTGAGGGAGCGTGTGAGACGCTGAAAGAATGGGCGGCAGGAGCTATCTCCATTCCCCTCCCTTCAGCAGTCCGAGAAGCCATGAACGTGCGGTGATGATCCTAGGCATTTTCGCACGTTTGAGGCTTCTCGAGCTGCTGAAGGGAGGGGGAATGGGCAGCAGGACCTATCTCAGTTCCCCTCCCTTCAGCAGTCTGAGAAGCCACGCCCACCCGATCACATGGCTGACAAGCCACACCCACAAAATAAGCCACACCCACAGAGTGGTAGTAAAGAAATTAGGAACCCGCCCCTGAGCAGCATGTATCAAAAGTGTCAGGCAAATGGACCGCAGGCTACATGCGGCAGCAGTGAAATCTACTTACCTTCCCTACTGGTTCAGAAGTACACCAAAGTGCGGCTTTTTCACCCTATGCACATGCGCAGAACACTATGCGCATGTGCAGGGTGTTAAAAACAACAAAATGGCAACATCCTGGCGGGTGGGGGAGCCTCACACTGCCATCGCTGCCAGTTCTCCAAACCACCAGCCGCCTCCACTACCGGTACGCCCGGACCAGGCCGAACTGGTAGCATTTCACCCCTGACATGCGGCTGAATGAGTTCTTTTCTGCAGCCCACAATGGCTCAAAAGTTGAAGGCACTGCCAGAGCTCAAATTCTGCTCAACAGACTCTGCAGGCTTCTGCTTTCCGCTGTTACCATCCTGCCTTTCTGCCTTGCCTCATGTACAGATGCTGGCCCAGCATGTGATGGCCATGCAGATCCCCAGAGCGAATATTGCTGTTGCCATTTATCCATGGTAGTTGATGCCAGGGAGGTGTGCAGAGCAACACAGGAGGGAGATCACAGCCACTCCAATACAACCTTTTACTCTTCTGCCCTAGGCAACATCTGTTTATTTTTATTAATCGCCAATAAACACTTTAATTGAACTTCAAATTATTATTCCTTATAAATAATATTGTTTTGATTTGATTACTTTATTAATTTAATGTAAGTATCAATAAATAATATTCTGGTTTAAAATTTATTGCATTTTTGTCTATGCATGAATGTGGGCCCACAATTAGCACATGTTTTATAATGTGGCCACCATACAAGAAGAGCAGGCAGAATGGGGGGGGGTGTTTAAGTACATCATCAA
Organism: Diadophis punctatus similis; assembly: GCA_023053685.1. Taxonomy (NCBI): domain Eukaryota; kingdom Metazoa; phylum Chordata; class Lepidosauria; order Squamata; family Dipsadidae; genus Diadophis; species Diadophis punctatus. Next base: position 106,098,930 of record JALIGW010000001.1, on the reverse strand, counting down.
TTTAGAGGCTCTACGTTTCCATAAATGGTCATAGTTCAACACCTCTTGAATTCTGTGGACCCTTATCTGGTGCCAAATTAATACTGAATTTAGTTGAGTAGATTTTGGTGTATAGGCTTGAGCAATAAATCTTTTGAACTGTAGCAATAGCAATAGCACTTAGACTTATATACCGCTTCACAGTGCTTTACAGCCCTCTCTAAGTGGTTTACAGAGTTAGCATATTGCCCCCAACAATTTGGGTCCTCATTTTACCCACCTCGGAAGGATGGAAGGCTGAGTCAACTATAACTTAGCGTATAGTCCTAAACCTTTGTGCCTGACAGCCACATATTCATTTGAGTGTGAGACTCCTGGCATACATCATGCTAAATCATGGTTTGCTTAATCCGGATTTTCTGAGTACTGTAAAGCAAATAATTTGTATTCATATCCTGCAGTAACCTATAAAAGATACTGACTGGATTCTGAGAACATGGTAAACTATTATTTCAGGTTCTACAGAAAAGAAGAAATAACAGTTAGCAGCTCTGGGAAAACAAACAGCATTTGTTGTTTACCTGGAAATCCATAGAGCCCAGTGATTATACCAGAAAGATCCTTTAATATAATTTCAACCCATGAGCATCAGATTGGTACTTCAGACTCAGGCTTATATCACTGAATGCCAGGTCAGTCTGAAATAATTCAGGTCAGTAATTTCTATAATTAAATATGGCTGGCTGAGTCTTGGGTTACGCATTGAATGTGATCCTAGGGTAGGAGCAGAGGTGGGTTCCTACCAGTTCTAACTGGTTCTTTAGAACTGTTAGTAACTCGGCGATGATGTCACGGAGCTGGTTCTATCGGTGTCTCCGTGGATGCTGCCATCTTGGATTTTGCTTCTGTGCATTCGCAGAAGCTAATTTTTGCTTCTGCACATGCGCAGAAGCAATTTTTTAAATGCTGCGCACGCGCATGCACGGCGCAACCCTGAGAGAACCGGCAGCAAAAGGATCCAGACCCCTGGGTAGGAGAGGTGGAGTGGCTACTGCATACTGGAAGACTTTAGAAGTTAGGATGAGTAATTGTTTCTCAGTTCCGAGTATGAGGTCATATTTGTCAAATTGGACCAAAGGAGTAAAGTTATGATGCAGGTATTGTCCCACCTTCTCAGTTGCAGGGCAGCAGCTCTCCCCAGACTCTCCCCAATCTCATTACAGATGTGTTTATAAATTCAGATCTGAGCATTGATTTAAATCCGGCAACCTCTAAAATGATCTACTCTGGATTGGGCAATTTCCAAAGCTGAAAATCAAATTAAGCCAGAGAATTTCAGCATATCTCCAGATATATTTTCTACCAGAAAAAAAAGAAAAGTAGGATGGAATGCCTGCCTTAGAGGAAGTCTACTGAGATTCAAATTAGTTGTCTTATCAGTTTCAGTTGATCTACTCAGAGCATGATTAACTATGGATATAAACCAGTCATCCTCCTTTTGTTATGTTATTTGCTATTGTCAGAGTATCTAAACTGAGTGATCAAGTCTGACATATTTCTCTCCACTGCCTATAGATGTGATATCTGGGTATTAACCACACTTTTAAAGCAGCCCTCTGCAGTAGTACTTCTGCTCAGGAAAGCACACTTCCCTTACTTTTTTAAAAAAGCTTCATATTAATGTTCTTCAGTGCCAGATTCAATATGCCTTACTCTGTAATAAATATTGCTTTGATTGTCAAGCTTAAACCCACTGTTTGGTAACTTCCAATGAAGCTGCAATACTAAACTTTATTAGAAGATGAACACTAACTCATCTTCATGAAGACCTGCCTTTATTGTTTTGCAGAAGGCAAATTGTCAGCAGGAACTTTGAGCAATGAAATTATGATGGGCACTTCTTCTTCATACCATTTATGAATTTCAAAAACATTAAAACATTTTGTGATTTAATTAAGGGAAAGGGCGGGTTAATCCAATGCACTTAATAAGGCTTATCTTTGGTAGATATAGCCATCTCTCTCTCTCTCTCTCTCTCTCTCTAACACACACACACACACACACACACACACACACACACACACACACACACACACACACACACACAGGGTTTTAGCAGCATCTCCTCCAGTGCTGGTCTTAAAAGACACATTTTAAACATTCTAGCTCCTTCCTTAGCGAAACTTCAGATAGAATTCTAGAATCATGGGGCTGGAAGGAACCCAAGAGACAGGTTACATAAAATGTTTGTTATATTCCAATTCTCTGGTCAGGAATATTTCTACCACCCTATCACTATTAAAAATTCTACTGTTGCCAAATGCATTTATTTTCCCCCCATTAGGCAGCAGTCTGTCCTGTATAGTTTTAAACAGACATAAACAATAGCAACCCCACTCCCAGCTCCTCTGTGAGAACTGCAAATGAGCATTGCCAGCCAGTTAAATAGCTGCTTGGGTGCTACCCAAAGAGTTTGCATTTGCATGGCTATGCTGTGTTCCAGTGAATGACACGTCTAGCAAGTCCCATTACCAACACATTAACAGGGATTCCCCAAAAGCAAACACGGGAACAAAAGAAGACCAGCCTTTGAGAAGGATGAGGAATGGAACAATGTGGCTGTTTTTAGTAAATGAAGACAGCTTGTGAGAATTTCAAGAGAAGGTTTTTTGGATCTGCATAGCCCGAGGCAAAATTGTTAATGAAACCATCTGGATTTTTCCAAAGCCCCAGGGGTTCTAAATGTGCCTTTATTAGCAGAAGGGGAGGAAAAGGGAAAGGCTTTCCTGAAAGAACTAGAAAAGTTTGGGGAAGGGCAGTATTGCTAGAATGGGGAATAGCAACACTGGTGGTATAACCACTCGCTCTGTGATCTCATTGGTGCAGAATAGAATGGAGTAAAGGCTTTAGATACAATCTTTCTTCTGATGCAGCCCAAAAGTGCTTTAGTTCTTCTAGGCTGCTCATGTCCAGCTTCTTGTTAATGTCCACACCCAAGTCCTTCTCCAATAAGTGTTTTCTACCCATGTATCCCCCAACTTGAATGCTTGTACTATATTTTTCCTCCCTAAATATAACACCACTTTTATCCAGGCCCAAAGGCTGGGTGAAGAGCCAGGTCTTCAAGGCTGGTTTGAAGGAGACTGGGGGACAGCCAAGAGTCCCTGGGAGGATGCCTTCTCAAAAGGTGCTGCACAGAGAAGTCATGCTTTTTGGATCCCATCAGATAACATCACTTAACGGATGGGGCGCAGAGCATGCCATCGCTCACTGAACAGAGAGCCGGAAAGCACAAGAGAAATGTATAACTAGGCCAGGGGTGGGATCTACTTACCTTCCCCACCGGTTCGCATCACGACGGAAGTGCACGTTTTGCATGCACGCGCTCGCTTGGCTTGCGCGCACACGTCCCTTCCTGGAAATGATCCTCTGTGCATGCGCAGTACTTAAGAAAAGCTTCTGCGCATGTGCAGAAGCAAAAAACAAGATGGCGCCACCACCACCACCACCGCGAGAACCGGCTCGGGGGCGTGGCTGGCCTGGGTTGCTGCCGGTTCCAGGGACCCAGGCCACCAGGTTACTAACGGATCTATAGAACCGGTCCAAACTGGCAGGAACCCACCTCTGAACTAGGCTCCATGCCATGTAGGGCTTGATAGATAATAACCAGCATCTTGAATTGCCCCAAGAATCCTACTGGCAACCAGCTCAGTTCACCAAGAAGAAATGTTACCTGGGCATACTGAGGTTTGCCCCTTACTGATTGTGTCACTATACTTTGTAATGCCTTTAGTTTCTGAATGGTCACTAAGGGCAGCCATATATAGGCCACTTTGTAATAATCATTGCGTGGAGGTAACCAAGGCATGAATGACTGTGAGGAGGGCAATCCAGCTCAACAGTTTGTGCACCAGATACATCTGTGCAAAGACCTTCCTGGCCACAACTGCTATTGCTCTTTGAGTGGGAACTAAAAGTTCGGGAAGATTCTCCCAAGTTGTACTCCATTCCTGTATGGGGAAATGCAATCCCATCCAGTTCCCCCTGGCCCCAGTGGCCCCAATACCCACAGCTACTTGGTTTAGCTAGGGTTGAGCCTGAATCTGTTCCTTATTCAGGCCCCAGCAGATCTCACAGAATCACATGATCAGCCTGTAATCAAATGGTGTATGATGATAGCTAACCTTGAACCAACCAACCTCACCCAACCACTTCTAGAAGGTGTTAACCAGGAGGGGTGAAAATGTTGAACCCTGTGGCACTACAATTTACGTATTAGGGGCTTTGGACATTATCTTTCCTCCTATCAACACAAATTGGAACTGACCACTGAGAAAAGACAGCCACCATAAAATAGGGCCTCTCATTCTCAAAGGCAGTCCAGAAATCTACCATGATTGATGGTATTAAAAAACACATTAACAGATTAAGGAAGACCAGGATGATTGCATCCAATCCTGTCTTAGTTCCTCCAGAGCTCCAGTGCTATGTGAAAATTCTTTGCTTTCCGAGGACAGAACATACCACAGCATAGTAAATCTATGCCCAATGCTTTATTGCAGCACGCACCTTCCTTAACAACAGGTTGTTACTCTACGTCAACTCCACCCTTCTAGGCTAGGTTATGTTGCCACATAAATATGTCTTTAATACTTTATGGGACCTTTATACTCAGTCCTTTAGTCTTAAAATCTATAATGCAGCATACGACCTTTGCCTTTTTTTCCCCCAAAAGTTTTTGCAGTAGTTGGGATGAGGTGCTGCTTCAGTGTGATTCTTCCTAGTTGCTACTGAGCTCCAGGCAAGGGTCCAAGCTCCAGGCAGGACTCTCACCAGGATATGCTTCTCCTCTTCGCTGTTTGTAATGGTTGCCAGTCTCTAGGCATTGCCTGTGCCTTTTTGCATGCAGTTTTTCCTCCTACATCCCCATACACACTCTTAGTGTTTGTTTTTGTAAGCTAAGAGCTTAAGTGGAGTGAGGCTGCCTCTGGATGTTGGCACAGCCTTGAAAATTCCAGGAAGTGGCTCAATTAGACAGGTAGTTGGAACCCTGGCATGTATGCTTGTGAGTAAATTTATGAGTGAATGAATGTATGCATGGGTTTATGGGGCTGTAGACTTTTACAACCCTTTGAGAAAAAAGAACATGAGTTGTGCTGATCTTTGGGAAGAGTGATGACAAGCTTTTCTTCCTGGCTGCAATTGCTTTTCCAAGCACAGACAGGAATCCCAACTTCACTTCCTCACATGCAACCATTACCCTATAACCCAGCCTGCAACATGACCGAAAAGGCTCCTGATACAACTTTTCCTTCAAGGAAAACTGCAACTGCAGCCTTGATCACCTACTCAACAATTTCCACCAGATACAGGATGTTGGCAACTACACTGAAGTAATCTAAAACCAATCTCTTTTCAAATATTGACATTAGAGCAGATAATAAAGCAATCGTGGCAATTACTAGGATCCTCTTTTTCTTTTTTAATAAGATGTTTCATCTTGTCTAGATCTCTGAGGCATCCCGAGTTTTCCAGGAATCTTCAAAGATAATTTACAGAGGCCCAACAGCTCTTCAGCCAGTTCCTTCACTGTTCTTAGGTGCAGGGGTGAAATCCAGCAGGTTCTGACAGGTTATGGAGAACTAGTAGCAGAAATTTTGAGTAGTTTGGAGAACCGGCAAATACCACCTCTGGCTGGCCGCACAGTGGGGTGGGAATGGAGATTTTGCAATATCCTTCCCCAAAAGTGAGGAAGGAATGGGATTTTGCAGTATCCTTCCCCGGAGTGGGGTGGGAATGGAGATTTTGCAGTATCCTTCCCCCGGAGTGGGGTGGAGATTTTGCAGTATGCTTCCCCTGCCACGCCCACCAAGCCATGCCCACCAAGCCACACCACGCCACGCCCACAGAACTGGTAGTTAAAAAATTTGGATTTCACCACTGCTTAGGTGCCTTTCAGCAGGATTTGGAGACTTGAAAATATTCATATTACATCCTTAAAACTTGCTCCCTTCCTTGTTGTTGTTTTCCTCCTCAGTCAAAGCTGCTGAAATCAACATTTTCTTGGGAGATGGAGCCAGAAGTAATATAGGAGATAAGGAGGTTTCTGTTTTCCCTTGGCCATCTGTTAAGATTTCTCCATCTGAAGCAAACAATGATCCTACTATCTCTTTTATTTTCCTCTTACTGTTGATATATTTGAAGAAATAGCAATAGCAATAGCACTTTTCTTATATACCGCTTCATAGTGCTTTACAGCACTCTCTAAGCGGTTTACAGAGTTCAGCATATTGCCCCCAACAATCTGGGTCCTCATTTTACCCACCTCGGAAGGATGGAAGGCTGAGTCAACCTTGAGCCTAGTGAGATTTGAACAGCTGAACTGTTGAACTAGCAGTCAGCCTGCAATGGCTGCATTTAACCACTGCACAACTTCAGCTCAATAATGCTTCTTAACTGGACATTATCAACCATAGCTCATTGTCTACCTTTCTTTCATTTTTACATTTCTGAATGGAACTATCACAGTTCTGAGTTAATCCATAGCCATTAATTTAAAATGAAATTAATTAAGGACTGCAGCCCCAGAGAATATTTCTTAATGATAGTGTGCTATTAGTCTGCTGGAGGAAAAGAGCTTGCTGAACAGATGGAATCCTCACTATGCCCAGGGTATATGGCATTCTTGAGGGATTCCTCATAATGAATGTTACATAATAACAAATAGGATGTGTAAAATGTTGAAATATTAGAATAAAAACCAAAATAAGAAACACCATCACACCATAGAAAAATCCAAAGCATTCTAGCTCAGTTGGTTGCTATTGGTGTTTGTTTTCTTAATTTCTTTGTTCATCAGCATTGGTTCCAGGATTTCTAGGGCCCAAGCATAAAAATCTAAATTCTACACATAACCATGAACATACATGTTCCCAAGGTAAGTCATCCACTGGGACGTTTTTGTATTTGTATTTGTTTATTTGTCAAGCATAAATGAATATAAGCAAAGTACAAACAGTAAAACATGATTGAATATATATGCAATATTACAAGCATGAATAAGAGTAGAAGAGGTATGAATATATGGGTACATTAGGACAGGAACGGTAGGCACGATATAAAACCTCATTAAAATGAATGGCAGCATGTCCATGCTTTTGTATTACAATAATCCATTTAACTTTGAGTTCTTGAAACCAGAAGATAAGCTTTTCAAAAACTGGTGAAAAACAAATAACAAAATATCTCAATCAAGCAGTTAGAATTGTGATTTCTGATGCCAGTTGATAACAGTTGACAAGAGAAGTGTTTTATTCAAGACTTTGCCAAACTATACAAAGTCATGGAAAATGTCTCCACTTCAGGTTGCTATCTGTAATAAAGGTTGAGCATATGCAAATCCCTGTTCTGTGATTAAAACATTACATATGTGATTAATATATTTTTGTCCATAGCCTTTATTCCTCCCATTCGTCCTCAGTCCATTCTCAGTATTGCAAGTCTCGAAGTTTCCAAAATGAAATGGAGATTCATAATTTCCATATTATTTCAGATCTTGCAATTAGGTTGAAAAAGGAGAAAGTAGAGAAGTTACACAGAGGGAGGGGATGACAGATAACCAGGTAGCTGGGTGAAGAACAAATGACAAAATATTCATGGTGGCATCACAGTGCAAATTCCATGACTTACCGTATTTTTTGGAGTATAAGACGCACCTTTTTACCCCCCAAAAGAGGGTCAAAAACTGGGTGCGTCCTATACACCGGATGTTGCACGGCAAAGCCACTGCCGCCGCTGCTGCCCACCACCGCTGCCCGCTGTCGCCGCCCGCTGTCGCTGATGCCCGCCGCTCACTGCCGCCGCTCTCTGCTACTCCCTGCCGCCGCCTGCTGCCGCCGATGCCCATCGCCCCCCTGCCGCTGATCGCCGCTGATGCCCGCCATTGCCGCTCGCTGCCGCCGATGCCCGCCGCTCGCTGCCCGCCGTCGCTGATGCCTGCCGCTTGCTGCCGCCGCTCGCTGCTGCTCCCTGCCGCCACCCGCTGCCGCCGATGCCTGCCGCCCCCCCACCGCCGATGCCCGCCCCCACCCTCCACCAATGCCCGCCGCTCGCCGCTGATGCGCCCCGCTGCCGGACCGCATGGACGCCGCTGCAGCTGCCCCCATTGCAGCCCCCACCCCCGCTGCAGGACCCGACGCCTGGAGGAGCGGAGGAGGAGGAGGAGGAGGCGGCCCCTCAGGTGGATCGGGCGCCTTCCCGTCTTCAGCCTCCGCTTCTGCTGCAGCCGCTGCTGCTGCTCCGGGCTCGCTGCCTCCCGCTTGCTTCTCTTGCTTCCCGCTTGTTACAGCCTTCCCGCTTGCTTCTCTTCGTCCGGGCGCGTGGCAGTGCAAGACGATCTGAATAACACGGAGCTGCCCTTCTTCACTTTGGGTGAGTCAGGGGGACGGGACAGACCCCCCACCCCGTCTCCCCCATCCTCCTCCTGTCAGGCTGCTTGCCTCCTGTCAGGCTGCTCGCTTCCTGACAAACCTGTCAGGAAGCGAGCAGCCTGACAGGTTTGAAGACCAACTTCCAAGTTTGAAGAGCCCTGAGTTAGAGGTGGCAAGGGTTTTCAAACTTGGCAACTTTAAGACTTGTGGACTTCAACTCCCATTCCTGAGCTAGCATGACTGGAGGAGGAATTCTGGGAGTTGAAGTCCACAAGTCTTAAAGCTGTCAAGTTTGAAGTTTGTAAAAAGTATACATAGTTATAAAAAGTATACATGGTTGTAAAAAGTATACATGGTTGTAAAAATTATTCTGCTGCACTGGTATTTTATTAAATAATATATTACTACACCACTTGGTTCAAAATACTTTTTTCCTTGTTTTCCTCCTCTAAAATCTAGGTGCGTCCTATATTCCGGTGCGTCCTATACTCCGAAAAATACGGTATATACAGGTAGTCCTCAATTTCCGACCACAATTGAGTCCAAAATTTACATTGTGAGAACTTTGTTGAGTTTTGCCCCATTTTACGACTTTTTATGCCACATTTGTTAAGTGAATCACTGCAGTTGTTAAATTAGTAACATGGTTGTTGAGTAAATCTGGTTTCCCCATTGACGTTGCTTGCCAGAAGGTCACAAAAGAGTATCACATGACTCCGGGACACTGCAACCATCATAAATGTCAGTTTTCAAGCATCCGAATGTAAATCACGTGACCACGGGGATGCTGCCACAGTCAAAAGTGTGAAAAATGGTCCTAAGTCACTTTTTTCAGTGCCATTGTAACTTTGAACGGTCACTAAATGAATTGTTGTTAAGTTGAGGACTACATGTACTGGCACCTAACACTGAAACACGGATTCAAAAGGACAAGGATTGCACATTTTATACTTTATTTTATAGTTTCATCACAGTTTATGGGTAGGACCAGTCTGTATAGCTCTATCCCACTCCCCATAAGAGCTTCAGAGGAATATATGAAAAAGTTTCATGTAAAATTCCTTGAGGCCCTCCATACCCCCACCCCCAAAACTACCGTGTTTTGCAAAAATAAGCTCTCCCCCTGAAAATAAACCCTTCCGCGAAAATAAGCCCTCCCCCTGAAAATAAATCCTTCCCCAAAAATAAGCCCTCACCCGAAAATACCATTTCCTCTGGTTAGGGTTAGGGAGACAGAGCTGGAAATCAGGTAAGATGGCAAGAGGAGCCCCATCTTGCTCCACGCGCCCCAAAATAATAAGACCTCCCCGAAAATAAGGCCAAGCACTTATTTCGGGGTTCAAAAAAAATATAAGACAGGGTCTTATTTTGGGGGAAACATGGTAGTTAGTGCATGTTGTGGATAGGAAGAAGTCCTCCTCTTCTGTTGATGGTATCTTTCAGTGACACACTCACTCACACAAAGCAGCCAAGACCGAGTTTGGTATATAGATTCATATTAGCAACACCAAATGACGCTCGAGAAGCCTGTAAAATAAAACACTGAAATTTTAATTTCTATAGACCAGACATGGATGACTAGATTGTAATGAAGCTACACAGTTGGTTTTTCTTTCTCAGTCTAAGGCTACACTTCATTCTGCATTGCTAATTTTGACCCTATCAATTCTGGAAGACACATTCTTAATCCTATCTGGAAGAAGATTCTGATGAAACGTCTCCTATATTATATTTTTCTCTTGTTATACACAAGTCTTTATCACACTGAAAGAATTATTAAACAGGGAAATACAAACACAAATCCGTCCCATAATTATTCATAGCCAGAGATCTCTAAGGACTCGAAGTTTTATCTGCCGCCTATCTTTCTGCCACTAATATTGCTTAGATTTTGCCTTTCAAATTGACCTTCAACCTCCTTTCTTGAGTACTGTTAATGGGCAGACATTCCAATACCCTATTTCTCCAATGCTACTGACCTTGTGAGAAGACATGGAAATATTGTCAGGTGTTCTTCTACTGTCCCTTTTATGAACATATTTGTGTCACTTCTATCTCACTTGTTTGCCATGCTGCATTCAAATGTGTTTCATTTGTTGTCACCCACCAAAATGAGGGAATTTCCAATCATCAGATTTAGGGCCACTTCTTGTAAATGTGGGCAAATGTGCCAGGTTTGGAGAATATCTACCATATTTTTCGGATTATAAGACGCACTTCCCCCCCTAAAAGAGGGTGGAAATGTTGGTGCATCTTATACACCGAATACAGCTATTTTTGGTCTCCTGAATTCCCGCCCCGTGTGAAAATGGGTGTGCAGAGGGTTTGGGAGATCTGCAGAGTATTCCCGGGGGCTGGGGGAGGGCAAAAACACCCCCATTTTTGTGAAAAATGGCCAAAAATGGCCAGTTTTTCACAAACCAGCCTATTTTTCACAAAAACAGGGTGTGCAGCGGGTTTGGGAGGTCTGCAGAGTGCTCCTGGGGAGGGCAAAAACTTTTTTTTAATTACTTACCTCTTCGAAATCTTGGTGCATCTTATACACCGGTGCGCCTTATAGTCCGAAAAATACGGTATGTATTTTAAAAATTCTAAAGATAAAGTCAAAATATTCTGAGTTTCATAATGGTAAGGATGTTTATTGTGCTACTTTTACAAATAGTAAAAGTTTGATAGGTTTGAACCGGTGACTCCTGAGGATGTAGACAAGGCCATAGGAGCGATGAGCTCAGCCACTTGTTTATTGGACCCGTGTCCTTCCTGGCTGGTTTCGGCCACCAGGGAGGTTTCACGCGGCTGGCTCCAGGCGTTGGTCAACGCTTCTCTGAGAGAGGGGTCCGTCCCGCGGCCCTTAAAAGCTGCGGTGGTGAGACCCCTCCTCAAGAAGCTTTCCCTGGACCCGGCGGATTTAAAGAACTTCCGTCCAGTCTCCAACCTTCCCTTCGCGGGGAAGGTTGTTGAGAAAGTGGTGGCGCTCCAGCTCCTACGACTGTTGGATGACACTGATTTTCTGGATCCCTTTCAATCAGGCTTCAGGCGCGGCTACAGTACGGAAACGGCTTTGGTCACCCTGATGGATGATCTCTGGCGAGCCCGGGATGGGGGTTATTCCTCCATCCTGGTGCTACTTGACCTCTCAGCGGCCTTCGATACCATTGACCATGGTATCCTTCTGCGTCGTCTCGGAGAGGTGGGGGTGGGTGGCACTGTTTTGCAGTGGTTCTCCTCCTTCCTCTCTGACAGGACGCAGTCGGTGCTGACAGGGGGGCAGAGGTCGAGCCCTAGGCCCCTACTATGTGGGGTGCCGCAGGGCTCGGTCCTCTTGCCCATCCTGTTTAACATCTACATGAAGCCACTGGGTGAGATCATCCGACGACACGGGGTGAGGTATCAGCGATATGCTGATGATACCCAGTTGTACATCTCCACCCCGTCTCAATTCGGGGAAGCCGTAGACGTAATGGGCCGCTGCCTGGACGATGTTAGGGTCTGGATGGGGAAGAACCGGCTAAAACTTAACCCTGACAAGACTGAGTGGCTGTGGATATTGCCTCCTAAGGACTTGACCAACTGTCCCTCCTTGGTTCTTGGGGGGGGGGAAATTAGCTCCCTCAGAACAGGTTCGCAATTTGGGTGTCCTTCTAGATCCACAGCTAAAATTAGAGCAACATCTTTCAGCTGTGGCTAGGGGGACCTTTGCACAAGTACGTCTTGTGCACCAATTGCGACCCTACTTGGAGAAGGAGGCACTTCTCACAGTCACTCATGCCCTTATCACCTCACGGCTGGATTACTGCAATGCGCTCTACATGGGGCTACCCTTGAAGAGTGTCCGGCGACTGCAATTGGTGCAAAATGCAGCTGCGCGAGCTGTGGTGGGTGCACCCAGATGCACCCACGTAACACCAATTCTCCGCCAGCTGCATTGGCTGCCCATTAGTCTCCGGATCCAATTCAAGGTGTTGGTCGTTACCTTTAAAGCCCTACATGGCTCAGGGCCAGGTTACCTTCGGGACCGCATCCTGCCGCATACCTCCCTACGACCGGTTAGGTCCCACAGAGTGGGTCTCCTCCAGGTCCCATCGACCAAGCAATGCCGGTTGGCGGGGCCGAGGGGGAGAGCCTTCTCTGTGGGAGCCCCCTCCCTTTGGAACCAACTCCCTCCAGAGATCAGGATTATCCCCACCCTGCTGGCCTTCCGTAAAGCAATAAAAACTTGGCTCTTCCGGCAGGCAGGGTATGAATGAAAGTTTTTTAATGGATAGTATTTTAATATGGCTCCTTTTAAAAATTGTTTTTTTTATGTGTTTCTATATCTGCTGTGAGCCGCCCAGAGTCCCCCGGGAGTTGGGCGGCATAGAAATTTTAATAAATAAATAAATAAATAAAAATAAATGTAGCAATTTTTTTCTGTACAGAAAGAAAACAAAACATGGAATTTAACATCATACATTCCAGAATAAATTATCAAGTTGTATTATTTATATGATGGATGATGACAATGAATGGATAGATACTTAGGGGCATCGATGATCCTTGTAAGGAGACTTGGATCATTCTGTATTGGTATATCAAACATTTTGTGTGCCATCTGGTAACAAATGCATAGACATTTGACTAAAGGGAATAACCATCTGCTTTTGTCAGAAGGGAAACCACATGCATTGCTTGAGGATTGATGCAACCCATCTGCAGTCCAGTGGGTAAGAAGGGAGCTTTGCCTTCAGCATGAGGGAAAGATGTTGAGTTTCTAAGGATCATCTAAGGGAGAGGAAAAACTGTCTTGATTTATGCTTCTCAGTAGTCACTGTTTCTTTCAATATTCCCCATTGCCATACATACTTCTTTGGTGAGAAATTTGTAATGAATTGCGGTAGACTTTCCTTTTTGCAGATTATATCATATTTGGGGGGGGGGGGACATTCATATATACCAGATAGATCTGGATGTGTATTTTGAGTTTTATAAGGAATGACATATCCAGATTTCTTCAATTTGGTTTCTTTCAACCAATTCATTTAATTTCTGTTTTCAAGAATATGGTAAAAAAATTGAAGAGTATTGCAATCTAATTAGTCCAACTCTGTGCTTGAAGAAAGAAGTCAAGAACTCCATGAGGTTCTGGCATCTAAAAGAAAGTCACCAGAGAGGAAAGCTCATCAGGGATGAATGAACTCTTTATGTTGGTACCTCAAGTTGGTCAAGCCAGATATAGCATTTCATGTAATGGCATGACTTTTATTATACATTTATGTCACCAATCTTTTCAAGTAGGCCAAATCAAGAAACAAATACTGCAAGGATTTTAAGAATGCTCCTTTACAGGTAGTCCTCAACCTACAACAGTTCGTTTAGTGTTCGTTCGAAGTTACAACAGCACTGAAAAAAGTGTCTTAGACTAGACTAGACTAGACTAGACTAGACTAGACTAGACTAGACTAGACTAGACTACACTAGAATTTTTTATTGGCCAAGTGTGATTGGACACACAAGGATTTGTCTTGGTGCATATGCTCTCAGTGTACATAAAAGAAAAGATACGTTCGTCAAGAATCATAAGGTACAACACTTAATGATAGTCCAGGTACAAATAAGCAATCAAATCATATTAGGAACCAGTCAATATAAATCGTAAGGATACAAGCAACAAAGTTACAGTCATACAGTCATTAGTGGGAGGAGATGGGTGATGGGAACGATGAGAAGATTAATAGTAGTGCAGACTTAGTAAATAGTTTGACAGTGTTGAGGGGATTATTTGTTTAGCAGAGTGATGGCGTTCGGGGAAATACTGTTCTTGTGTCTAGTTGTTCTGGTGTGCAGTGCTCTATAGCGTCATTTAGAGGGTAGGAGTTGAAACAGTTTGTGTCCAGGATGTGAGGGGTCTGTAAATATTTTCACAACCCTCTTTTTGACTCATGCAGTATACAGGTCCTCAATGGAAGACAGGTTGGCAGCAATTGTTTTTTCTGCAGTTCTGATTATCCTCTGAAGTCTGTGTCTGTCTTGTTGGGTTGCAGAACCAAACCAGACAGTTATAGAGGTGCAGATGACAGACTCAATAATTCCTCTGTAGAACAGAATCAGCAGCTCCTTGGGCAGTTTGAGCTTTCTGAGTTGGCCCAGAAAGAACATTCTTTGTTGTGCTTTTTTTCTTTTTTATGGCCATTTTTCACACTTATGACTGTTCTACTATCCCCAGGGTCACGTGTTTTACATTTGGATGCTTGACAACTGATTTACAGTTATGACGGTTGCAGCATCCCGGAGTCACATGATCCCCTCAATGGGGAAACCAGATTCACTTAACAACCCTGTTTCTAATTGAACAACTGCAGTGATTCACTTAACAAATGTGACAAGAAAAATCACAAAATGGGGCAAAACTACTTAACAAAGTTCTCACGTAACAACATAAATTTTGGGCTCAATTGTGGTCGTAAGTTGAGGACCACCTGTATTGTTGTAGCTATAACAGAATCTTGAAAACACGGCCAAAATCAAGGTGGGGCTATTTTGAGTTTCTTTCTCATGCCTGCTTCTATCTCTGGCATGTCCAAGACTTTCTTAAAAGGTCTCTCATACCTTCTCAATCTCAGCTCTAATTTCTATTACACATATACATTATTTAAGCAATGAACCTTATCAATAAAAACTGGCAATGTGTGGTAAATGAGGACCCTCCTGTTACATACAATGTTGGGGAATTAGAAGTCTTTCCACAAACTTTTAATACTGGAAATTTCTTCAAAAATAAAAGTACCCTTTTTTCCTGACCGATGAGAAGTCCAGGGGTAGAGCTACATAGCTAGGTTTTGTTTGGATAGGAATGATCACTGGGAATTTATTTACAAAATGTAAAAGAAAATGTATGAGAAACATATTCCTAAATCGTTTCCCACGAAACAATTGTTTCCCACAAGGCTGAGGAATCTTAAAAATATTTTAGATTTACCAATTCCAGCTTCCTGCTCCTAGTTATCTGTTTCCCTGGGTGTCACATTCTGAACTGAGACATTATTACAGAATACTCCATTTCCGAATCATGTATCATTTGCCAAGTAACTAAACAATAGTTATTCATTGATTCACAACAGAGCTGGTTCACACCACACCATATTCAAGTAATGTATACGAGACTGTCCTGGTGGGAAAAAATGATCTTAGCTTTGGTGAAACAGCAAACGTGGCTCTATGATAGGTATCCTGTCATGTTTATACCTTCAGCCGTCTCTTCATTTCAAAGTGAGTTGTGGTTTCAGTCCCATTAGCACTATTTTATTTATTTTATCAA